>JAOSLM010000157.1:19965561-19975856 GCA_025629765.1 Eleginus gracilis
TCTCTCTCTCTCTCTCTCTCTCTCTCTCTCTCTCTCTCTCTCTTTCTTTTTCTTCCTCTCACTTCCCCCCCCCCCCCCCCCCCCGGTTACTGGCCTATATGAGAGTGTGGCTTGAGGCACTGCCCTGCCCTTGAGCAGGGGAGGAAGAGGAGGGGGTGACAGCCCCCTTGTTTCGCCCCAACATGGAGGGCATGAAGTCGGGGTGGCGACGCGCGTGCTTGATCAGGTGGTCGCTGCGCATGAAGCGCTTGTCGCAGAGTGGGCAGAGGAAGCGCTTCTCCCCCGTGTGCGTGCGGGTGTGGCGGGCCAGCTCGTCTGAGCGGGCAAACTTTTTCTCACAGTCGGGCCAGGTGCACGGGAATGGCCGCTCCCCTGCAGCAGAGAGATTATGAAACCTCCATTACACATAAAATAAGCATATAAGCACACTTAGAAACTGAGGATGGTTTAGTAGAAATATCACAAAACACTAGTTTAGTAAGCAGAGATTAATACATCTGAAAAATACAACATCAACTTAGACAGTATATTACGAGCACCCAAGTCAACGGAGAAAGTGTTAGTTATGTGGTAGTATTTTCAAATATCTTATTTAAATTATACATGCTGAATATTGAACATAACTAGTAGTTTGAGTGGAAGTCTGGAATAGCCCTGTTCCACGACGCAGGACCACCAGACCGTGGGGTTTTTCCTCACTGCTTGTTTACTCTCCGTGGGCGTTCCCGGCGTTTTATTACCGACATAACATCTCAGACCGAGACGACCACGCCGCGGCTTCCTGCTTCTATTAAATATACATTTTGTGTAGTTAGCCAGTTAAACAACTGATACAGCTGGGGTTGGGCGGGTTTTACATAATTATTTGTCTGACAAAACAAGCATTGCGTTACCCGATTGTCCCCATTACTACACGAGGTGGGCTGATTAACAATATATAAATGAGCTTGTGTAGGAGCAAACAAACACATGGTGACTGAACCTGTGCTAGCGCAGCCTAATGTTGGGTTTCATCTTACTTCCACTTCACACGCAAATGTGTCCCGGAGGAAGATCGCTGTTCTTCACGTCCAGCCCTGTTCTTTTGTTACTTATGGCTTTGTCAGGAGCCCCGTTTGAGTTGTTCTACCCCCTTTGTTTTGCACTGATTGTACGCGGGTAAACAGGGCAAGGTACCCACCCAACCAGCTTCCATAACTAATCCCCCCAAAACAAAGAAATGTTAGCGTGAAAAATAACGTAGTTGCGTGTAAACTAGGGATCCCCCCAAACACACTAGGGCGACACGACATGTCTACCCCACCGAGCTGCATTACCTGTATGGGTTCGGATGTGTGCTTTCAAGTGGGACGATTTGCCATAAACTCGGTCGCATCCGTCGAAAGTGCATTGGTGTCGCTTGACCGGGGACCGGGGGGGCCCTCCTCCCCAGGGCCCGGGGACCGGGGTGGCCGACGGAGTCATGGTAGGGGTGGTCGAGTCGGACAACGTGGTGTAGCCGCTTTCCCCGCTGGACGAGTTGCTGCTCTCCGAGTAGGCCGACATGGGGCGGAACTTGTCGTGGAGGTCGGTGAGGATCCCGGCCACCGTCATCATGTTGGTGGCCTCGAGTCTCAGCGTCTCGCGCACCTCCCTGTCCTCGCTCGACCCTTCTGGCTCGCGGGTTAGCAGGCCCGCCAAGGCGGGCAGGGTGGCGGGGACGACCGGGGTCGGTCTATGCAGGACGGGACCGCTGGATATTGACACCAGACACTCGGCAGCAAAATAATCAGAATAGGCAGCCATTGCGTTCCTTCTTTGGCTTTGGCGACAGATTGTTAGCCTAGTCGTGAACAAATAAAATGACGCCTTGTGTTAGTCGCGAGGGGCTAGTCGGTGCTCGACCTCGTTTTATCAAACTCGTCGAACAAAATGGGTTTACTGCTAATCCTTCGTTGCCATAAAAGTGTATAGATCCACTTGATAGTTCCTGATAAATACTGAAAATATACTGGAAAAACAATATCTTTGCTAAAACGTCCTAAAGTAACGAGCCCAACGTGCGTTCTTTACATCGTCTGACTATTCATTGTTTCAGACTATCTGAAAAGCCGGTGAAACACACGCCCCCAGAAAAGACTGAGAAGGCTCCACGCACGCTGACGTAGGCTGAGAGAGGATCGTCGTTTAGAGCGTTATCCCGGTCTAACGAGACCGTCATTTCCGTTCGCGTGCCTCCTGTGGGCGTGGTGTGTTCGAGATGCCTCGTACACCACTGGGGGATTCTGAGAGTAGGCCAATGCAAAGTTACATTAACGAGAACAATGAAAAACATGACACGAGTGAGACTTGAGAATACATATGGCGTTATGAAGATGAATTAGACAAAGCAATTTCAGAAACATGACGAAATGTATTCTCTCTCCCACCCTCCCTCGTTCCCTCCCCCTCTCTCTCTCCTATTCTTTCCTGCTTTAGCATCTAGATTATTCAAATTATTGATTTGTTTGAAGTATGACTTGTGCTTTTTCTTTTTGGACATGACCCTAGTATTCAAGTGATCCAGGCACAAGACGACTCCTCCCCCAGACCCCCAACCCAATAGAGGCCCACTAATGTGTGAACTGTCGAGTGCATGTGTGTTTGTATCTCTTATTGGGAAGGGCTTCCCTGATTGGATGCTTGGAGCCCTCTGGGTCACCATTGAAGGCCTACACACAAGCAGGGTCGTTCATTTGCTGCCAACAGTGCTGGGTTTTACTTTACCTTACTTACATGTGGAGTCCCTGGGAGAGAGGGCTGCAGTTACTCAGTGCTGCTATGGCTGCTAAGTCTCTGTCATTACTTCACTGCCTTTATTTCATGCTTGTTCTTCTGCAAGGTAAGTGTTTTGGTTTAACAGCTCTGTATTACTATGGGGCATAGATTTGTAAATCAGTTATTATTTATACATTATTGTTGTGTGTGGAGTAACTTAACTCATTCCAGAAGACGGATATGTATGGGAGCAACAGCACCAATTCCCTTAGATGAAGGAAACATTTGAGATCGAACATATAGATGTTAGGGATGTTTGACCGTTATTTTTGTTATGTGTGGATTAGGAGAGGGCCGTCAGATGGTGAATCATCTCTGTGACGCTGCTTGTCCTGGTGAGAATCTACCATCGTGGACATCATATATACTGCATGTTAAATAATAATCATTTTATTCCTTCCACGTTTATGTTTTTTCATTCATATGTAATGGAGTAAATATGTATTGATTTCTTTGAGTGATTGTGAGAGTGGCCCATCATGTCCACAGGGTCCTTGTCCCCAGAGCTGTCCTACCAGAGAGGGGTGAGGTACACCTACAGGTACAGCACAGCCATGTCCACCACCCTCCGCGGCGCCAACTCGGGAAGGAACGGTCTGGCCCTGGACTGTGTGGTCGACATACAAACTATCTCCAAGTGCCATTTAATGTTGAAGGTCAGCAGGGGAATCAAACCCACAAAGCTTCGACATAGAGCTAGAATTGTTTGGAAGAGAGAGGTCACGCTGTTGTGGTTTCACTCCGGTTTCTTCTATTCCAAACATTTATTGTGCGCATGTTCCACTTTTATGTTTGATGTGTACTGTCCTTTTAACTGTTTTGCTGTTATAATACTTTGATTTCAACCCTATGATTAATAAAGTGTTATCTTGATGTGTTCTTGCAACCCAGATTAGGAATTCACAGATAAAGAGGATCTCCTCCCAGAAGGAGCACTCTGTACTGCGTTTCAAGAGTCTGAGGTGATGTTGCGATCCATACATATGATATCTAATAATAATCCTATAGTCATTGTTAGTGTTAAGTGCAGTGCACTGCCCCAAATGATTTTGTTCAGCAGAACCAACACGGCATGTCTATCTGTAAGTCCTGCCTCTCTCAGGGACTGAGGATGGTGTGTTTTCCTTTCTCCCCCAGGGAGTCTCTGGAGGGAACGCGCCTCAAGTTCTCTCTCCAAAGGGGAAAGGTCACTGCACTTTGTCCACAGGAGGGCGAGCAGGTGTGGGCCATGAACATCAAGAGAGCTTTACTGAGCATGCTCCAGACCTCCCACACAGCCTCCAAAGAGGAAACAGAGAAAGAGGTGAGAAAATTACAACTGATTATTTTCATGTGATTTATTCTATTAAAGAAATCATGGAATTCTAAGAAGGCGTCCTAGTTACTTTCACAGTCTGTCTGTTTAACTTTGTTTTTTCATGTCACTTCTTCCAGACTGATGTCTATGGTACTTGCCACAGCAGGTATGAACAGAGAGGATCTGTATTGATCAAGACAAGGGACCTTAAGGAATGTCAAGAGCCCCGACTGTCAGACTTCTGGTCCCATTCTGTATCGCTGACCGAGGATACTGTGAGTTGATCACCTTGGCTTATTTCAAAACAAAGTCCAAATAGTGAGGGCTTGTTTTAGATTCATCCTTACCAATCAGTTTAAAGAGTAACCACACAGAGAAAACAAAGTCCCATCGCGAGATTAGCAGAAGTTGAGAGGGAAGATTTAGAAGATGCTCAATCGGTGGAATTGAGGTTGGTTTTTTTTGCTTTTGTGGTGAAATGGTTTTTGCCATTCTTTGTTACGGTGCATTATCAGGCTGATATACAATACTGTTAATGATAAGATTATTTTTGAGGGGTTTCTGGTAACCCAAAATTCTAATTGTTCAGCTAATGTCATCACTAGTCTCATTGCAGTTAACTCTACCATCTGCATTGACACCATGTTAACATAAGAAAGTTCCTAACCCAACCATTTTGTCTGCTTGTTTTCAGACAGTTGACTCCAAGCTCCAATGTGCTCAACGAATGCAAAGGACCAAAGTGATGGCGGAGGTCAACTGCACTGAAACGGTCTCAATGGTAACTGGAAGAGCAGGACTGGTCACGACCCAGACCCTGTCCACGCTCTCCCTGCTCAGAGCCCAGCCGGACTCAGCTCCAGGGTCAGGTGAATGTGCTGCTGATTGCTTGTAGCTAGCATCTATCAAATGACTAAATATATCAGCAGATGCTTTCATCCAGAGCAACTTTATTTTTACTTCCAGTGTCCCGCCGATATGGGTGAAAGCCTGTCACAACCACATTTCAACACCCACATTTCCCATGTGGAACATGTGGAACCTTTGGGTTCAAACCTTGAATCCTTTTGACTGGAAGTTAAAAACTTGTATACCTGTTGAGTATCTCCCGATACTCATCAGGTATACAACATCAAAGGGTTCTTTTAGTGAATATTGTGTTCACCAAAGGACCCCTCCTCCTCCTCCTCCTCCTCCTCCCCTACTTGTCATCTCCTCTGCTCCTCCTCCTCCACTCTTCCTTATCTCCTCCCCTCCTTCTCCTCTCCGCCTCCTCTCCTCTTCCCCCTCTCCTCCTCCGCTCTCCCTCTCTTCCCCTCCTTCTCCTCCTCCTCCTCCTCCTCCTTTCCTCCTCCGCCTCTCCTCCCGCTTGTTCAGATTCTGAATCACTGGGACTGGGTGTGCTGACAGACCTGATGTTTGACCATGAGGGAGAACCACGTCGAAGCCCATTGTCCACACACCAGCCGGCCAGCGAAAGCATCAACCTCTTATGTGGTCTCACCCGGGATCAGCAACAGGTAGGATTTAAACCCACCTTGAAGCCCCACTTGTGATTCCCACTAAATCATTCCCATTTGTGATGTCACTAAATCACAGGGCAGGGATGATATTGAAAATTGTCATGGATAATCACACTCACACCTGGTGGTAAAATAGGGTCCCTTTAACATTTTGTAAGACTCTTTGGATAAAATTGCTCATCCAATGGAATATATATGATGATAATATATTACAGAGAGCAGGATAGACTGGTAAGGGTTATGAGTCCTAGCTGAAAGGTTCGGAGTTTGAATCATCGATGTCTGCAACATAACCCTACCTGCTCAGCAATAAGTATCTATAATTAATTAATTATAATAATTTATAAATGCATTCACGGTCAGTAACGTTGTAAGAAATAATTTGCTCAATGACTCAGTATTCTAATTAACAGTATGCATGAGTTTCCTTACAGTGATGGACTAATAGAGCAAACACAAAGCAAGATACTATCCAGGCTGGCTGCTCCAGGGATTTTTTGGGGTAAACTCTCAATGAGTCGATGTTTTGCCGAACCACTTGTTTACCTGTCATCATATGTCGCAGCGTGCCTCCCCCGGAGACTTTTTTCAGTCTGGGAGGTGTTGAAAGTTATCCAGCTTTGCATTTGAGGTCCAAGTCAAGCTGAATCAGCCAACCTTCACAAAGTCTGTTTACACCAAGACTTTTATTACCCTTTGGGAAATAAAAGATGGATGACTTAATTGACTGTGGAATAAGTTCTGTCCAAACATTTTCATTTGATGAGCTACAAAACATTTTACATAATGGATTGATATCAAATTCACAATAAATCACAATGTTTAGTCCATACTAACAATCTCCTACCTTGGGCCATGTCAGATGTCCCAACGCTTCCTTCAGCTGGTCTTTCAGTTGAAAGATCTGGCTCTTTCTCAACTGAAGATGCTCTGGCAAGAGTCTTCCTTCAACTGTCGCGATGACTGGTGAGTGAATTAATTTCCTATTGAATTGCGCATATGCATGTCTTTTGTTCTTGAGTTAATCTATATCCTGTACGGTAAATGCATTTAAGCCCAAAGCATGTTTAATAAAAAAAATTACAATCTGCATCTGGATGGTCACTTACTTGATCTTGACATTCCTGAGACAAAAATTCTGGTCATACTAATATGGGACCTTACTCTTTATGTACTGTCGTGGCAATTTCTTTACGAGTTTTTGCGTCTAGGACTGATGAGACTTCTAAATGCAAAAAAGCACACAATAGTTGTAGACAATTAACCTATTTCAAATTTCTGAATACACTAGTCTCCTATCTAGCAGAGTGAGCCCAGAATACACATTGTACATGCAGTAGTATTTCTGGTACAGATAAGGGAGTCCTTGTGACCGGTTCACCCCAGGGAACAGGTTAACAAATTGGAACAAGGTATCACCAGTGAACAGATGGGTGGCCAGATAACACATCCTGAAGAAAACAAAGCTTATTCAATTAAAAAAACTAACAGACTTTCCGTCACAGGACTTGCATACAGTTAATATTATACAACAATTAGCTATTAGATATACATGCATGTTTTTTTGGTTATGCATATTTATTTTGCATGTATTTTGCATATAAATCCTAATAAGTAATCATTAAATCATTAAACCATATTCAAATAACATCTTGTAAAAACTCTTCTATTCCCCTACATTGAATCACACCTAGTGTCCTTTTCTTTGTTGTTGGACAGGCCGCCGCTGCTGTCGGCCCTCCCAGCGTGTGGCTCGGAGAGCTGTGTGCTGCTGTTAACCGAGCTGATGCAGAGAGGAGACCTGGGTCTGGACCAGGCTCAGTCCTACCTCACTAGCCTAGCCCTCATCCCCCACCCGTCTCCCCTCATCATCAACTCCATCAATGTAGGAGTAACAGGACTACCATTTCACTGATACTGATGAGTTCTTCATGATGCCGTTTGAATATTAAGTGTATATATACGTATAACATTTGCTTATGTACAGGTGGAGGCAGGTGGGAGAGGTTAACCATAATTTGTCAATAATGTTTACATTTACATTTGCATTCTATGTTTATATTTCTTTCACTCATGATATATTTTTCTGTATGTGTTTTGTATATTTAGCTTATTCTGATTTACATTTATTATTGGTGGCTGGGGTCTCTGTAGTTCCCGCTTTCTTATTTCGGTCATCTGCTGTCAGACCATCTCTGTCTGGGATCATGAAGTCCATCTTATCTGATCTGTTTATAATGAAACGAGACCAACTGCATCCACTATGTCTCTGGTCCTCCATGCCAGGCCCTGCTGGAGGCCCCAGAGCTGCGTCCCTGGGCCCTGCTGGCGGGCTCCTCAATGGTCCATGCTCTGTGTCGGAGGTCCACAGGCCCATGCACCAGTCTTCCTCAGGTCCAGAGCTTTGTGCAGACGCTGCAGGACAGCCTTGGCGGTGGATGTGGGGGAAAGGATCCGAGGAGAGTGTCAGAGGTAAATGCAAAGCGCAATAGAAACAGCTCTTCTAACTCTTTGTTTGCACATGCATTATAATGAGGAGTTTAACTGAAGGAGTAGGCAGGACTTTAGAGGGAATACCACCAACCTGCAAGAATAAGCTTAAGCCCCCCCCCACCAGATAATGTCCAATTGTGCACGCACAGATCAGCATAGTTGGGGGGAGAAGGGCAAACATGACTTTATAAAGAATTGAACTGATGGACACCTACAAAACCCCCTACTCCTGGGGGTGACTGTAGGTCAGGTGGTAAAGCGGGTTGATAACCAGAAGGATACTAGTTTGATTCCCGGCTCACCCCTTGAGTGTTGAGGTGTCCATAAGCCAAGACACCTCATCCTGACTGATCCCGACGAGCTGGCTGTCTTCCTGCATGATTGACTCTGCCATCGCTGTGTGAACGAATAGTTTTAAGTCGCTAAATGTAAATCTACTACCCAGTCATAAGGCAATCATAGAATTGAGTTATTTTGCAGAACATTGTATTTACAGATAGCTACCTAATTATGACAGAAATATTGCCTACTGCTTCTTGAAGTGATAAGATATGATACATTTCCACTTCAAACATGCTCAAAGGAAGTGTTTAATACTTGGTACACAATAAAGTGCATTTCACCTTTCTACTCCTTTCTTACTCCATAACAGTTGATTGTTGTATTATTTTATTGTTTTAGCTTCATTCTCCGGTTGTGTTTGTGTGCCCTATTGTGTATTCAAGATGTTCTGAATTTGAAGTCCTTCCTTCTAATCCCACATTGATTTCTGTCTTTCTTGCAGCTCCTGTACATACTGAAAGCTGTGGGGAACTCAGGCCTCTCGGCCCCGGCCCTGGTAGCAATGCTGAGCCGCTGTGTGCTCGGCTCCTCAGAGGCCCCAGAGCTGCAGCTCGCTGCCATCCACTCCTTCAGACGCATGCCCTGTACTACTGATGTGAGTGACAATAGCGCAACAACAACAACAACAACAACAATAAGTGTGCACTGAGGATTGTGTCTGTCATTCTATCTATCTATCTACTTACCTATTTATCAGCCACTCATCCAGCTCCATCTATCAATTGAATCTAAATGCCCCACAACAGCATTCTGGTCGCTCTGTCTATGTGGTCGGTGTGTTTTATGTCAACACCCCTTAGAACCAGATCACATGATGATCTGGGTTAAGGGTGGAAGAGGTCATTGGAGAGGAGGACGAGAAGATGTGAAGAGGGTTGTCTAACACCGTTGATTGACAGCTGGTTTCCTCTGCAGCGCTCGGTGCTGATGCAGCTGTATCGCTCCTCCCAGGAGGACACGGAGGTCAGGGTCGCTGCATACCAGCAGCTCATGCGCTGCCCTGATCCATGCACGCTGCGGGCGGTCAGGGCGACCCTCGGCAACGAGAGCTCCAGCCAAGGTCTGGCCAGACCCTTATGACATGAAACTCAAACACAGACATTTCTGATTTAAAACTTTAAATGATAAAACTAATTCCTTTAAATCCATAGTTTATCTGGAAAGGTAAATCTTCAGATAAGCAAAATGTGAGATTGTAAACAATACAATTTGAAAAAAGAAAAAATCATGTTCTAATTTCTTTTAACAGATTCACATGTAAGCTCTATTTAACTAAGATTTCAACTGACCTTACTGATAATCATACTTTATGACTTAAATATTCCCCCTCTTTGGTTTTAGGAAGTTATTTAAAACGTAATCTTTACTTCTACTTAAAGGAGATGCATGAGTTGGACCTATCCTACTTTGATTCTATGTTATTGATTATTCTCTAACTGGAAAAGAATGCTGAGCTTATAATTTCTCCTTTTGATATTTGTATTTGTAAGTAAGACTGTGGGATGTTAAGGGGATGCTAAGATACTTTGTGCTTTCTTTAGTCGGTTCCTTTGTGTGGAGTCACCTGACTGCGGTCCTGATGAGTGATGATCCAATGAAACAAACTCTAATGGAGGCCCTACCTGATGACATCATCAGCAAAGAATTTCAAGCAGAGTTCTGGAAATATTCGTCCTATTCCGACTACACTGTTGCCGCAGGTAACAGGTTTCGCTTTTTGTTATGGTGGATTTGTGATGTGGTTCACTACAATAATGCTTATTATCAATTTGCATGTGTGTGTGTGTGTGTGTGTGTGTGTGTGTGTGTGTGTGTGTGTGTGTGTGTGTGTGTGTGTGTGTGTG
>JAOSLM010000157.1:20129814-20146381 GCA_025629765.1 Eleginus gracilis
ACCACTACAAAATGGCGAGCACCCTATATAGTGCACTATATCCGTGATAGGGGACGATTTCGAACACAGCTCATGACGACAGCTAATGTAACGGGAGTCCGGGCATGCGCAGGACCGAACCGCGCTGTATGACCACTGTTACACTGAGCATAGACAGTGAAAAGCAGCTGAGACGGTAGAGGGGTTAGAAACCCAAGAATGAAAATAGGCTATTTATTTCAGGTACCCTGTTTTTGCACCAAAAATATTTGAAAACCATGAAAGTTTAAAATCTAAAAATATATATAAAATAAATCTCTCACGTTCCCAGCGCCCCCCTAGGTTATGTGAATGCCCCCCAGGGGGCAGTACCTCCCGCGATGAGAAACCATGCTGTAGAATCAGGGGACTCAGCCCAGATCCAGAAGGTTGACTCCTGTCTGGCTGCAGTGAAGAGTTGAATGAAACAGAACTTCCTGCAGCTTAATACTGGGAAGACAGAGCTGATAATTATGGGCTCAAAACGGGACCAGAGACAATTTGAGACCGTCTCACTGTGTCTGGATGGCTTGGCCATCCCGCAGAGTGCATGTGTCAGAAATCTTGGTGTCCTGTTTGACCCTCTGCAGTGCTTTGACCATGTTAGGAGTATAACTAGAATTGCATTTTTCCATCTGAGAGATATTGCAAAAATCTGACCAATGTTATCTGCAGCAGATGCAGAGACACTGATTCACACATCAAGACAGGATTATTGTAATTCATTGTTCTCGGGTCTACCTAAATCAACCATGAGAAATGTACAGCTTGTACAGAAGGCTGCAGCTAGACTACTGACTAGAACGAGAAAGATTGATCATATTTCCCCTATTCTCGCCTCTCTGCACTGGCTACCAATAACTGCCAGGGCGGATTTTAAGGTGCTACTGCTAACCTATAAAGCCTTGCATGGATTAGCTCCATCATACCTGAAGGACCTCATCATTCCTTATAGTCCTTCACGGCCCCTCCGGTCGTCGGGAGCTGGCCTTCTTTCGCTACCAAAGGTTAAAAAGAAAATCTGCTGGACAGAGAGCATTCGCCTATCAAGCGCCCTACCTATGGAATAGTCTGCCACCTGTAATCAGGGAAGCTGACTGTCGAGCTATTCAAAGCAAAGCTAAAAATGCACCTATAAAGCCTTTCGTTTTAAACATAGGGGAAATAAATACTGATGTGATGTGAAGATCGATGCGTGTTTGTTTGTGCTTTTGTTTATGCAGTTACTAAATTAGTAGCAGTATTCATTTCCACTATGCAATTTTTCCCTTCTAATTCACTATACTGTCCGTTCTAGCATGTTTCGGTGACTACGACTGGATGCCTGGACTCTCCTCTTGCTTAACCGGCCAGCATGTTTTGCCTGTATGTATGTCAATTATGGCACCCACTAGACTCCTGACCAACCCACCTCAAGATTTCATCCTTGCTGATTGCAAGGATGAAAGGATGTATAGCCCTTGTGGGGGCTTGGGTCGGGGGGGGGGGGTCATAAATATTTGGTCTGTTAAACCCTTTGAGACTGAAATGGTGTTTAAGGGCTATACAAATAGAAGTTGAATTGAATTGCCTTCCTGTACCCTGCACTTGCCTTGACTACAGGGCTTACCTTGGTGGCCTGCTCCTCGTCTCTGAGCAGCTGGTCCAACTGCAGGGCTCTCTCCTCCACGCTGAGGGCTGTCTCGGTCACCTTGCTCAGCTTGTCCTCTAGAGCGGCATTTTGGAGCTGGGCCTTGTCCAGTCTGCATCACACACATGCACACATATAGCACAAACACACAAAGCACACACACAAAACACATGCAAGAGTACACAAAGGATAGTCTCATGTTTGGTCGACTACCAGCAAAACGTTTTTGGGTTTAATCCCCAACATCCTCAGACTTTAATAACCTTTCAGCTGTAATCACTGTACTTCACTTCACATAAAATGTTCTAAAGTCCAAAAGGGCAAAATGCATATGACCTATACTGTGGAGTATGTGTGGTTGATGGCTGGTTCAAGCAGCCTCACCGGGCCCAGGTTGATTATTTCCCTTCGGAGGTTGGGTGAGGCTGCACACCTGGGGTGCATTCCAATAGCAAGCGGCAGCTTCTGTCTCAAGGCATGATGAAGCCCCGCCTGACAACCGTTCAAAAACCGTTGAAATAATTCAACGCATGTTTAATGAAGGAGTTAGTGTGACGGTCACAGCGTTTGGTAGTGGTGCATGAAACTAAATTAAACAAATGTCATGTTCTAACACAAATAATGATTGTTAATTAAAAAAAATTGAAAATAATTTCAATCCAAAATAAATTTGGCTCTCAAAAGGCCTGGGCATGCATCGCATTCACAGCCTACAGGGCCGCTCACCACTGGCCCTTCCACTTATCAGGGCATACAAATAAACCTAACCCTGGAACTATGGAACACCTGCTCTGTGGATCATATTACTCCAAACAATGCATCATTAACATCAACTCCTGGTCTCCTGGTCACCGGAGGAGCCCAGGTGTGTGGCAGGGGAGAGAGAGACAGAGCTAGAGAGAACGAGCGAGAGAGACCGAGAAAGAGGCAGAGGGAGAGAGGGTAGATAGAGAATATAAAGGTTTGCAGCTGACTTGACTGTCTTGTTCTGGATGTCTTCCTTCACACTAGTGATCTGCGTCCGCAGCGACTCCATGTCCGTTGCTGTTCTGTCCACAGTGGTCTTCACACTGTCCAGCTGCACACAGGCACACAGAGAGAGACAGGGGGACAGAAGGTTGTGGGTTCAATCCGATCAGCTTTTAAATACAACTTGCATGAAAGGCTTTTCGTACCATGCTTTTTGTGATTAGTGTGGGGATGATCCTATGACATAAGATAAGATGGGTACTTAAATTAATTAATATTAATATTTTTACGAAACATCCATCTTGGTGTGAAACGCTGGTTGGTTGGGATCCACTCCCAGCTAGCGCTCAGAACTAAGACGGCTGCTAGGTAACTGAAGCCCTATACAGGCGGAGAAGTAAAGGGACCTCATGCTGCAGCCGGCTGCGGTGGAGCTCCTGCTCTTGGAGGTCCTGCCTCAGCTTGGAGGCCTGGCGCTCTGCCCTGGAGATCCTCCTCTCACACTCCCGGTTGTTGTGCACCTCAGTCTGCAGGAAGTCCCTCTTTTCCCTCACCGCCGCGCTCCTCGCCCGCCCCTCCTGGTTGACCTCGGCTAGTTGCTGTAGGAGAGCCCAACGATCACAACTCTAACACTTTTGGACTCTAAATAAATTATGTAATAGAGGAGAATATATATTTTTTAAACCAACAAGAGAAATTAAGCATTTTAAATGAGTAAGCATATAATGTGATGTATATTTGTGTCTATATGATTATTGAGATGATTTTTTATATTATAATCCATTTTGTTATTTTAAACTTGTTCCCTCATTTCTTTGTAGTGTTGTTTCCCTTGTCATGTACTGCTGTATTGCTGTTTTGCAGAAAAAGCACAATCAAGTTGAAATTGATTTGATTTGAATTTCGCCCACTTTGCCCCACTTCCAAGCCCTGTGTGTGGCTTGGTTTCCCCTGTGTGGGGACACTCACCAGCGTGCACTGCTGCATCTCAGTGTCCCGCCTCTTCATCTGCTTGATGGTGTTCTCCCACTGCCTCAGCAGCTCCTGCCTCTCCTGGTGGGCCTGGCGGAAGTTCTCTGCCGACTTGTCCAAAGCAATCTAGGAGTCGGAGTCAGTTTCAAAGACTTCTTGGACATGCAGCCATTATAATCAATAATTGGTAATCAACTTGGTGGTGCATTTGAAGTGGAAGCCTGTAGTGAAATGATAGAGCGAAGGAAAATACATATTGTCTGTGAGTGTGGTTTGCATGTGTGTTTGTTTGTGCGTGTTACCTGTGTGGATACTGTCTCTGTCAGTTCATTGTCCAGTGCCTTGCGTTTTTGGTTGGCTTCCACTGCCTTATTTTCTATTGCCAGAGTGAGTGACTGGAGACGGAGAACATAACATTGAAGATTGATAACAGAAAATATCTCAACAAAAATAATAATAATAATAGATTTTGCTTTGGTTACCTTGATCCTGCGCTCGTCCTGCTGGGAGAACTTGACCAGGGCCATGGTGTCCTCATCCCGAAGAGCCGACTCCTCCAGCCAGCCGCCCAGGGTCTGTTGGTCCCAGTTCAGCTGGCTCCGCAGCTCCTCCAGCTTCTGGCTGGCCTTGCTGATGTTGTTCTAAGAGGGAGTCCAACATGATCATAAATTAAATGATAAATGATACATTTCATTTTTTTACTAACTTTCTACTTACATATTTTAAAAAAAGCGTCATGTTGTTTGTGTAAGCATGTGTAAATGGGAAGAGAGACATGCACCAGATCAGTTGTTTTGCATTTGTTATGCTATTCCAGTCACACTATTAGATTAGAAATGTGTGGATTTGATTCCTTTTGCTTCCTTTAAATATTTAAATGTGATGCATCAGTCACATACGGTTTCTTGCTTTCTCTCTCGCTTGCTGAATAACATTTAACACCAAAAAAATAATGTCTTTAGGATACACAATATGAATAACCCACCTCTTCTGAGCTCTTCTTCTCTTTGAGGAGTCCCAGCTCGCGCTCTACCCTGGCCAGCTCCTTGTGCAGACAGCCAGCCTCCCGCTCAGACAGAGCCTTGAGGTGCTTCTCGGAGGCAGTCTCGCTCTCCTTGGCCTGGCACAGACCCTGGGGCGAAAAGAAGGATGCACGCAGTGAAGGAAAATTAAGTAACTATTAATCATGACAATGTGACTCACTTAGTATCATAATTGTCATGTATAGATTTTAGATTTTTTTTTTACGTTAGAAAAATGGAACCGGAGGACACGGCTGTTATGGAAATGATTAGTTGTGGTATAACGAGACTAAAGCGTGTTTGTTACGTATCCAAAAGTGTGTCACTGACCTCGGTGCGGGGCAGCTCTTGAATTGCATTTTTCAAGTGGTCAGACAAAGCTTGCTTTTTGTCTTTCAGTCTCTGAAGTTCGTTTTCCATCCTAATCTTCTCCCTTTCCTTCCACATAACCTATTGGAAGAAAAAACGCTCAGGATAAACATTTTTTTTTTCATATAATTGTTAATTAGGTGGGAATGGACATTGCTTCACTGCGACACTCACTTCCTCTTGCAGAGCCTTGTTTGCAGCATTAGCCACAGGTATGGCAAAACCTCCATCCCAGTCGACCTCAGCCAAAACGGTGCTCGACATTTTACCCTAAAACTTAAATCCAAAGACCTGATCAATATCAGCAATATTTGCCTAAGTAAATCAGCTCCAGCTAAATATCTCCGACTAACTCCACGGTCTCAACACCCATACTTGTTTGCAAAGTATCCCTTAGCAACCGGTTTTACTGTGTCCCGTACCGCCACTAGAGAGCAGCACGCGGCGAGGGAACCAACACACAATTAAAGAAACTATAAAGAAACTATTGATGAGGTTAAATATAGCATTACTGAACAAATGGCAGATTATTCGGTTGGCGAGAATAATGGTATAGCCCTTTGTACAGAAAAATAAACAAAGATATTAGCAGAAAGAGATACAATATTGAAATATTTATTGTCTTTACTTGTGTTTGAAAACAGCATTATGCCTAAAACAAAAAAATACAATCACTATTTTGTACTGATCTGTCCCCAAAATATTTATTAAAAGTTAAAGAAATTGTAGCAGGTGTGCACTCAAAAGTATTAAAATTTGATTCAATATTTTGAAGTATGAGTCCCTCGCTGACTTCTCAGATCATGATTCAAAAGCCAGTCTGTCAAGGTAGTAGCTCCTTGAGCCAGGCCCATTTAAATAGACTGGAACGCTGTGACTGGATCTGCATCGTTCCACGATGGTGGCTTCTTTTCAGTTTGTTTGAGCTCACAGAAAAAAATACCTAGATTTGAAATAAAAGCCCCCAAACCAACCCCTCCCAGTCCACAGACAAGGAGGTACGCCTTCTTTATATATGTTGTATATCTTTATAATGTCTCTTTGTAAAACGTCTCGGTCCTGAGGGTTGAAAAGGCAATGTAGATCTCAGCTCAGTGCAATCCTCTTCCCCGACTCCCCACCGTGGTTCGGTAAGGGTTTGTACAAACGTTAATGTTCCGGAAGCCACAGCGGGCTGCCGCTGTTAAACCGCTGTACTTTTGGTCCCGATGTGTGGCCTCGCAAACTCCACAAAGTCGTCGATGAGTACCGGCCATGCGCCTTCAAAAGAAATAATTAACAGTTTCTTTACACTGCAGACAGCTAAGGCTTTTCTCTGTAATCCAACCCCACAATAGATGCCATATACACACACTACGCCAGATACTTGTGTAAACACATGTCTTTTCCCCTTGTTTCTGAACATCTGTTCACACTCACTCCCGGGCTCCACTGAAAACGCTGCTTTGTGTTGCAGTCAGCGTCGACTCACCATATGCTCCACAGGGTGTATCACAAACCATTTCTGTGTACAATGAAAACCATCAATGTTCACATAATGATATCATCCATGAGTGAAAATGGGGAGATGACGATAGCGCGAGAGCAAGCGGAATGCTTTAATTATTATGGCAGCGTTTTGGAGCCGAGAGACAAGGTTGTATGAACAAAGAGTCGACCAGTGTTTAACTACCAACCAAAACGTGAAAGGTGCGGATCTCCAAAGTGGAGGACTTTGAAAGGGCCATCCTCATGTTGCCGCGTGGATGGTTTAAACATACATTTGAGAAAATAAAAAAATTATATAATTGGGACGGGTGTTATAAATAAAAAATGGTTTGTGTTTGTGTGTGCAGACCAAAACAGGTAGCTTATGTGGTCCGAATATGAACTTGAGGCAAGTTATGAACTTTCAGTTGTATGACATGGCCTTTTACTACAATGTGCAAACCCCAAAACACAGAAAATTAGTAATTTATCTCTGTACACACCTTCCTCATCGTAATTCGACATGTCGTCTGTGATCATTGTGCTGAAGTCTAACAAGAGGTTCCATGTGTCTTTGGGAATTGACCTTTTATGGTGTTCCTGCAGGAAGTGAGGTATGGACTGATGTTAGCCAACAAAAAAGGACGGTTGAAATATTGATAATACCAATTCACTTACAACTAAAAATTTGTTCCACAGATCCAGGAACTTGAATCTTCCAGCCAATACTAAATTCCAGTATGCGATTGCCATTTCTAGATCTAAAAGAAAGTTATTAAGATATAATAAATATATGTATGCATATATACAAAAGGGAAGTGTAAAACATGTATAATTTAATACATACATGTGTGCACATACACACACAAGCACAAACACTTACCTAATCCTTTCTGGCCAGGATTCTTAGCAAAGTTAAATGTAAACTGGTAAAAGTCCTTAAATCTTCCTTGGTCTTTCAGCTCTTGTTCCATTTTGGGTAACTGAGCTTTTAGCTTCTCTATACTGTCACACCTAAGACAAAGAAAACAAGCTTCAGAACAAGAGCAACTAATTTGCGTTGGTGTGGTAAGTTGGCATATAGAAGGGTTCTGCATGGGATAAGGGCCCTCAACCTCAATGTATGTAAGCTGGGTTTATGATGAGCAGTGAACGGTTAATATTATTACGGCTTATATAATAAAACCAAAATATGAATACATTATCAATAATGAAAAAAGTAAGAAAAATAAAATTACCCTGTTGTATTCATCTTTGCCAGCTCTATGTGTCTTAGGCTAAACATGTCTAGGCGTTGCAGCGACAGCTACCCAACACTGGCAACAGAACTGGCATATGGAGTTTTCTTCTCACCCTTGCTCTGTCATTCCATCCATGAACTCCTGCTTCGAGAACTCGCATTGTGTGGCTGCCCGGAACTTCCACGCTATAAGGAGCACGCTTACACTCGCCGGGTCCAGGCCCAGGTCGTCACAAAACTGCTGAATTCCATCAATACCGATCTTGTTATCATCTTGAGGATCTATGAGGGAAAGTGAGTAAGTAAGACAAAAGAGGTCTAGGGAGAACAGCAAATGATATTGTCTGCCCGTTCATCTGCTTTAAAAACAGTACCTCGGTATCGGTTGTACAGCTGTTCAAGCCTTCTCTTGTCCAAGAAACCCTTTAAATTTGAAACATAGAGCTCTGGGTTTTGGAAAAAGTTATCAGTGGCAACATCTAACTTCCACTCATTTTGTGATAGACAGGCTAACGCAATCTTCTCGTTGGACTGAGTGAAGATCATGAACTGACGAACTTTATCCTTCTGTGAGGACTTCAGCTTGTTCTGCAGAAGAAAATAACAAGAGGATTCAAAATTAGAAGAACATCGGTCCAAACCTTTACACTAGCACATCCAGTCAGGTCCCAAGACCCCATATATACCTGAAGTGGTTTATTGATGGATATATACAGTAAAGTTATGTAGGGAATTCAATCTAGTGTTGTCAATATGTGAAACTATCAATAGTTTGCGGGAAATTTAGATCCACAGATTGTTTCTTCAAAACATTGAACAACCGGGTTTGCTACCTCATTGATATTTGATTAACTTTCGGATAAGGGCAAATTACAACACTCATAATAATTGCAAATTAAACGAAGCAATCCAGTAGACTATATGGAAGTTGCTATAAACAATTAATAACAAAATAAGCTAAACTGGCTAGCTTGTGTTCCCCATGTTGTACCGTTAGCTAGTTAACCACTGATGGCTAAAACTACCGGGATTTCGTGTTCCTTGGTGCCACTTCTGTCTCAGATTAATCATTCACATGTTAGAGCAACACAGTGTTTCACGATTTATCGTTGGAACTGGTAAAAAAAACAAAAGATTGAGGTAGCATTTACCATGTTTGAAATAGCCCGACTCCCTTTTTTCCATCCAGCTGGCTAACCTGTGCTAAGTTACTAGGTACAATACATATTTCCGGTTGCAATATGTTCTCTTCAGATTAAAAGTTAAATAAGTGATAGACACAAGTGGATCAGATGTTGCAATAATTTACATTGTACACATGGTATGCTCTTTATTACTGAAGTTCTGCACAGAGTAGATAAAACATCGAACTGCCAACATTTATTTTGATAGATAACAGGAAGTAGTTTAAGAAAAATAAATCTAAGTTTCAGTTACATATTTGTTTGACGTTTAATTATCAATAGATTTAATAAAAAAAACTAAAACGAGTACTAGAGCCAAGAAATTAATATTTCTTAAAAATTAATAATGTTGCAATATAGACCAATAAGATAGTGTTTTAGAGATCTGCTCAGACCACTTAAATGCATCAATAAATGAATATCCCTACACATAACTATTGGTTGAATATGATTTGGTAAATAGCCTATTTCAATAATAATTTCCAATAGGCGATAGCATGTGTGACCTCAAACACAAGAAATGGAAATCTCAACCTCGCCGGAACTCATTTTAACCTCAGAGTCTCTGGCACAAGAACTCCTGAATACTGCAATATCCTTCCGCTCCAATATAGTTAAAGGTATTTGTTACATTATAATTAGTCACTGCTCACGATTTCTAAATGGTTTATATAACAGTAAATTTGGCTTTTAAATATTTAGTGAGTGTTATATTGTTCAAGTATACATATAATTGGATTTTACATTCATCAACGAATATAGTCCCGCCAAATAAAAGCAGCTGCAGTCGTCATAAGCGATCTTTTCAGCCGCATGCCGAGGTTTATAACAGACCATGTCGAGTGAGTCTTCTGATTTCAACAGGTAAATGACACTGCCAGTTTGCTAAATTGGTCATTAAAATGTGTATTTGTTAAGAAGAAACGTGAATTTGAACATGTCCAGCCACTGGTCTCACCGAGCTCATTGCTAGCATGTTGTTCGACGTACTCTAGTGCAAAGCTTGCGATGGGCCCGTAGTTCATTTTTTTTTATATTGGCATTAAACGACCAAACTATAACGTCTAATTTGTACCCTGAAGATATCTAGAGGGCCTGGTTCTCCATGCAGCGCTTTGCGGAAGGCTGTAATCGTTTAACCGAACCGACTCGATTTATAAACATTAGTGCACGTTTTGACTAGCTTAAGGCACGTTTCATTATTGACCATAGTTCTCGATATCCGGCGAAATGCAGTCGGGCTGCTTCAAACCTGGTAACATTTCATAGGTTAACACACCATCTCATGCATGTAATTTGAATACTTTTCATATTTTCTAAAATACATTTAATGCGAAATTGAGAACATTTTGCAACGCGTTTGACTCGGTCAACATGAGATTCATAGTACCAGTTGGATATTTGGTAAACTGAATACGTCATCCGTACTGACTATGCTGGTTTATGAAGCTCTCAAATGTATTCTGACTACACGGTTTTCTCTCCAGAGATGGAGACCATGGGGGACCAGAAGGGATGGAGCCAGATGGCATCATTGAGGTACATTATATCAAGTAATTTATAAATGTAGACTTGACCATGTGATAATATGCCTTTAAAATGATTTTGATGTTTCCCCTCAATAAATTAAATGTATATCCCAAAAAATCGTATTTTGCAAAACTTGAGTGGCTAAGTAATGCGTGTTCTGGGGCAGATAAAGGTCGGTGCTCCACAATAGGTTTCTCTACACTGGAAATCTATTGCTTTATAAGCAGTCCACTATTTTTGTTTCAACTAGTTTCTCCCAAATGCTGTATATGAAATGAGCCGTTGTCTTGTGTAAATGAAGTGCAGCTTCAACTTTTTACTTGTTGCTTAGTAGTTTTCTACTTCTTGCTTCAGAGCAACTGGACTGAAATTACAGACAACTTTGATGACATGAACCTGAAGGAGGCCCTACTGAGGGGTATCTATGCCTATGGCTTTGAAAAGCCATCTGCCATTCAGCAAAGGGCAATTATCCCTTGCATCAAAGGTATATTTATCAATTTACTATAAAGTAACATTCTTGATTGGTCAACCTAGTGATTTTGAGTGAAATGATGTTTACCATCTTTCGGGACTTACTTTGAACTGGTGACAACTTTTTATACTACTGATCACTCAAAATCATTAAGGCAAACCATATTGCTTGTGTTTGTTAAAATCTCAGTTTTAAATTAACCTTGGGCGGTATTGTGTTGCATCAGGGTATTTAGATTTCAATACAGTCCAAAATATCAAGAATATTTTAAATGCATACTGTATATAATGCAGGTCACTTTCCATGCGGCTACTTCTGAAATTATAAATTTATCGCGGGGGTGTACAACCACCTGGTGCCACCATTTCAATTCTGTTCAAAAAGCTATTGTTTTGAATAGTATTACCGATGCATTATTTATTTTTTGTACTTGAT
Source organism: Eleginus gracilis (assembly GCA_025629765.1). Classification (NCBI taxonomy): domain Eukaryota; kingdom Metazoa; phylum Chordata; class Actinopteri; order Gadiformes; family Gadidae; genus Eleginus; species Eleginus gracilis. The sequence goes on from JAOSLM010000157.1 coordinate 20,141,126, forward strand.
GGAAGTATGTTTTCTTTCCCTACAAGAGTTTTGTACTTTCTTAATGCATAATAATTTAAAACATTTGTAAAAAAAAAAACGGACATATTGTATATATTTTTTATACATTTGTAGTCATCTATCAATTATTTTATGGATCTTAAGTACTTAAACCAAGACACTGCTAAGTTGGATATTGCATATTAGACTCGTAGCATTGTAAGGAAAACAACATTTTACCTTAAAGTTAAAAACTGAAAGCCCCAGTTTCTATTTTGTTAACACATACGGTATAGCCTGGTGGAATGTCTCAAAAAACGACTGCCACCCAAGCCTACTGACAAAATTGAACTACTTTAAAGTAGGAGTGGTTGGTCAACTGGTCGTTACTCGCTTTAGTGTCTGCAATATTTGTTCCTTTTTTAACATGACGGATGGTTGACTTCAGTGTTCCCTACCCAATTAGGTTATGATGTCATTGCCCAAGCCCAGTCAGGCACTGGTAAGACGGCCACTTTTGCCATCTCTATCTTGCAACAGCTGGACATAGAGCAGAAGGAGACCCAAGCTCTGGTGTTGGCCCCCACCAGAGAACTGGCTCAGCAGGTATGCTGGTCCTGAAGTCAGGGTTAACTTAAGTGTTTCTCAGACCAAGGCTGGCATAATCGGGACAGTGGCTCAAAAGACAAAGGTATTTTTTTCCAACACTCATTCTCAAAATCCAAAACAAATAGATGGACCCCTCTTAGGATTGGTGTAGTCCCTGTCCGTGACTGCATTGGTCTGAAAGACAATGTGTCTCTGCTGTTTGGAATGTAAAAAAATATTCCGTGCTGTGGGAAATGAGTGAGATGATTGTTCATCTTTCGGGACTTACCCAATAATGGGGACAAACTTTTTGCTGATCACTCATTCAGTCATGCTATCTTCCTACTTTTGTAGAATATGCTTACTGAAACACATCATTTTGTCTGTTTTTATGTATTAGATCCAGAAGGTGATAATAGCGTTGGGGGACTACATGGGAGCTACCTGCCATGCCTGCATTGGAGGCACTAATGTCCGCAATGAAATGCAGAAGCTCCAGGCAGAGGCCCCACACATGGTGGTGGGAACCCCAGGGCGTGTCTTTGACATGCTTAATAGGAGATACCTCTGTAAGTACATTGTCACAAGTTTCTACTTATCATTGTTTCCTCAGGTATTGAATGTCTAATAATAGACTTATTAATTTGCTTAGCGCCTAAATGGATCAAGATGTTTGTGTTGGACGAAGCTGATGAGATGCTTAGTCGAGGTTTCAAGGATCAGATCTATGAGATCTTTCAGAAACTGAGTACAAACATCCAAGTAAGTGACTAATAAGGCAACTTGCACAACCACTCTTCTCTATCAATAACTTTGCCAAAATTGTGTGATCCAATTTTTGCAAAATACGATATTGTAGGGTAGGCAATTTGGAGAAACCACCCAACGTACTCCTGATATTTTAAAGGTATCAACCAAATAACTCCCTCCCCTCCCCCTACAAAGCTACTCTTCAAACCATGACTAGCTTGCATGCAGGTAGACAAATTTGTAAGCCAGCCACGCTTGGATGGGCATATTACAGACCTCCGGATATCCATCCTTGTAGCATTATTTTTAATATCATTTCATCAAATGCTATAATAGTCACCCCAACCTTATCACAGAAGAAGAGTATTGTAGAGTGCAGCAAATGGGATTTAGTCAAACCTCTTGCTGTTCCTTGACCTGTGTCTCAAAGCCTACTGCCACATCTAATGTAATGTTCTTTACATGCCACTTGAGGCATGTTTAACCTCAAGTCCAGCTCTCAACAGCCCTTTCTTTAACAGGTGGTTCTTCTTTCCGCTACCATGCCAGCCGATGTGTTGGAAGTGACAAAAAAGTTCATGAGAGAACCGATTCGCATCCTGGTGAAAAAAGAAGAGCTTACCCTGGAGGGTATTAAACAGTTCTACATAAATGTTGAACGAGAGGTAGGTGGAGTTTGACAACTGACGGGCTAGTTTCATACTTAATGCATTCACTTGAATGCACCCTTCTTTTTAAAGCACCCTGCTAAAACTGCGACAGTCAAGGCTTTGATGCCTAGCTCTTGTGGCCGTGTTAGCATGGGTACACCAAGGAAGGAGAGCGTAAGCACAGTGTCGAAAGTTAGGCTTGGGAGGACCTCTTTCTTAATGTCCAGTATCCTTTGGCTCAAGATGCTGTGCAACAGACAATTCTTATCTTGGGTGTCGTTAGGATATCGTATACATCTATTCACTTCTAAACATGAATTCCGTTTGCCCATTCCAATATACATTCCAGTTTCATGGGTAATTCTAACCTATTGTCGTTATCATTGTCACCAGGAGTGGAAGCTGGAGACGCTGTGTGACCTGTACGAGACTCTAACCATCACCCAGGCCGTGATCTTTCTGAACACCAGGAGAAAGGTGGACTGGCTCACTGACAAAATGCATTCTAGGGACTTCACAGTTTCTGCCCTTGTAAGATCTAGTGTCCTCTTTTATCGAGTTGCTATATCAATTATGCACTTCTAGAAGTTAGGATAGGGAACTTATATTTTTTTAAATTCCAACTTTAAATCCTCCTAGCATGGTGACATGGAGCAGAAGGAGAGAGACGTCATCATGAGGGAGTTCAGATCTGGGTCCAGCAGAGTCCTGATCACCACTGATCTTCTAGTGAGTGACGGCCCTAATACTTGCTAGTTTGAACTTCCTACCCCGTCTATTAGGCCCAATCTCAATCTTTGCTCTACAAAAACCGTAAAGCATTGCGAATCGGTTGAGTGAGCTTTAGCCTGGTATCATGACCGCATTGGCAACTCATTTCATTTCATACGGAACCGGAAAATGAAACGGAAGGAAGCGAGTGGATCCATGTGTATTTGTGTACGTTTGCGTGCGCGTCTCTGCGTGCGCCCTGTGTCTCGAAAGCAGGAAACAACCAGAGTTTGTGTAACAGCCATATGTGCAATAACTGTGAAATGATTTTAAGTGCAGCAAATCTGAAATCAAACGTGTGGAAGTCCTTTGGGTCCTCTGACAAAAGCTTCACAATTTTGTGTAGGACAGCGATCAAGTCTATAAATAAACAGACATCGTTCTAAATTGATATATTCTTTCCCCCATGCCATAAAGAATTAAATAGAAAAACCAAGATTCCATGGTCCCTATACTATATATATTTGAAAGTAGGCAATGTCTTTTATAGAAGGCTTATTTTAATTGAGAATGTACGTGTTAAACTAATCGGATTGATTCATATCATAGCGCATGTATCTAGATGCATAAATATACTATCAAGAACCAGTGATATAATGGAACTAATATTGCACATTACAAAAAGACGTAAACGTCACATTTTATCAATAACTTGGACGGTTTTAAACCATCAGTGGATGGTTAATCTTTCTATCTTCCTGGGGGCTTGGGGCTACCAATGCAGAAGTGGTGGAGGAGAAATGGGCTCTGTGATGGCAGATGGGTGATCAAATAAGAAGGAATTGTATGGCAGAACTGGATTATATGGCCACATGTTATGTACAATATATAATAACTGATCTACCAAAACAAATAAAAAAATACACTGGTTTATAAAAAGAAACATCACATTGATCCATCATTCTCCTGGCTAATAAGCTTTTTTGAAACGAATAATTGCATTACTTGGCAGGTGGTTAAAGCTTATCTTCAACCTGGAGTCCCTAGAACATGGAACATATGGATATCATACGGCAGCTGCCCGACCGCGGGCTGCCTGCGGAGCCCCCGGCATGAGTCCGGCAGTTTTGGTGCTTGTTATAAAGAAAATGCCTATATAACATTGAAACGGCATAATGATAATGCGATGGTCATCATAATTTAACGATTAACATAGAAAACACTTACATTTGTGGTCGATCCTGTCATCTTTTCGCCATTTTCTTCTTATTGTGGGAGTGAGTCTCAACTGCAGCGTTCTCCGTTTCTTTGTGTGCCCGTCAAATCTCAATTTTGAGGGGATGTTAGCCCTGCCCCTTACCCTACCTTTTTTTTTTAATGGCTTTCGGGACACGGCTCCACGGCACGTGAACTCGCAACAGCGAGGGGTAGGGCAGAGATTTTGTTTGGAGCAATGAAATGAGAGTCACCCTTACTGTGCAACAGTCCTAAAAATGGCCAAGCAATTCCACTTTGGGGAGAGCAAGTCTGCTCCACAATAGGTTTCTCTACATTGGAAATCTATTCCTTGGTGTACCCATCTAAATCATGACCATATTTGTTATCTGGTTAAGGCTCGTGGAATCGACGTACAGCAAGTTTCCCTGGTCATAAACTATGACCTACCAACTAATCGAGAGAATTATATTCATAGGTAAGTTGCAGCCCCGATGCCTAACCACACCACTCCTAGTTTAATGTCAACAAGCTAACAGCCTTGTTTTACCTTCTAGAATTGGGCGGGGTGGTCGTTTTGGCAGAAAAGGAGTTGCTATCAACTTTGTCACTGAGGAGGACAAGAGGATTCTTCGGGACATTGAGACCTTTTACAACACTACTATAGAGGAGATGCCTATGAATGTGGCTGACCTGATTTGAGCCGGGAGATCTCTTTAACATGGCGATATAAATCGTCCAATTGTGTTTATTCAAAAGTGGAAAACAAACAATCTTACTTTGGATAATGTTCACATGCGTTAAAAGCAAGGTGTCTTTAATGAAGGACAGCTTGTAGATTCTAACCTTGACAGTTTGCTGGTCTGCACTACAATAGCTATGGGGTCTTTAAACAGAGTCTCTAGCAGGCATCTCTTTCCATGTTCAATAGTGATGAGTGTATTGGATATACTTCACCATTTAGTGATTTACTTGTGGACTAAAAAGTACAAGTGCTGTATAAAGTCTGCAAATTATGATATGCTTATGTCTAATACTTGTCTAATGTCTATGTAAATGTATATGCCCTATAGTGACTTAGTATACTTTTTATTTTTTATTTGTTGGTTTGTGTGTGGCCATTGTGAAGATACTTTTGTAAATCGTTACCCCCAGTTGTATGGATGTCTTAATAAAACAAATTGACCAAGTCATTTTTATTTTTGTTCAATGATGCAGTTTGTTTTGTTATTTACAGGTTTCTCAACAGTACAGTCGACTCTGCATAGCCACCCTCCCCTTTCTGCCCACCATTGTACATTGTATTGTATTATAGTACTTAACTGTGAAGCAACTGCAGTAGCTGCTATCATTGCTGTAACAC
>JAOSLM010000157.1:20396373-20408272 GCA_025629765.1 Eleginus gracilis
TACGTCATCCAGCTCAGGTTGCGTAACCGTGCGTGTGCGCGTGTCGGCTCATTAGCATCTGTACCGTGGCCTGAGCAAACTTCAGAGATGTGTGCTCAGGCCACGGAATGGAAGTGTACTTGAGTACGGTTGGCGTGATCACACTAGCCAAACGATCTAGACTTGAACACGGTACAGGTGTGAAACGGACTTGGGCACGGTACAAATGGCCTAGTGTGAGTGCGCCCTCAGAGATGGTTAAGTTTAGGTAATAGATTAGAGATGGTTATGTTTGTATGTATGGTTTTAAGGGGTTGAGTTTAGGAATAAGGTTAAAGAGATGGTTAGGTTTAGCATAACTTATAAGGTTTGAGGGTTTGGGTATCGGTAAAGGCGCGTTCACTTTCCTGGTGATAAGGAGACGGCTCGCCCATGATGATGCTCACGCTTACGCGTGTTCCCGACAGCGACCGTTCATGTGGACTTGGGAAACAGCCGGTTGGGAATCTAAAATTTCTTCACAGCAGGTTTTTTTTATCTGATAAAAAACAGTCAGAACTAAACAGTACTTAGTAGTATCAGTTTCAAGTTTGCATGCCTTTATTTCCTTGATGCCCTATGCTTTTATTTATGAGCACGTACAGTATTGCCACTGTATGGAAGGCAACACTTATCTAGAGCTGGTTTACAGGTACACAACGTAAAACTGAGCAAAGTATTGCAGACGTTACAACTTCAATCAACAGTAAAGTATGTGATATGATGGTTTATTCTTTTATATTGAGTGAAACGTTCATGTTCCGCCATGTTCATGCGCGTCACTAGTAAACCATACGTCACCAACTGGGGAACTCTGTTGTCAAAATTTGGCCCGAGTTGCCGAACGGAAGTAGAATCATAAGGTGTCGGAACTTTCCCACGTCGCGAAAATGTTTTCCCCATATTATCCAGTTATATGAACGCACCATAAATTAAAGCTCTCTTGGGGGGATGTGGTGTACGTCATGGAGTAAAGTCGCAGATAAGCCCTTCTCATTGGTTGGGTCAGACCAATCGTGACGCGTTTGATAAGCGACTGCATGGCACTGCAGCGTTACTACAGCTGCGGCATGGTGATGTTCAGTCAATGGTAAAAGTTTTATTACGTTATAACATTGTGCTAAACCATCTAATCTTTCATTGGAAGGACTTACTAGGTTAATTGTGGATTTTGTTATGTCTATCGTTAGTAAACGTGTCAAGCGCATACCTTATGCCAGTCAACTCTGCTTACTACAGACCTTTAAACAAACCAACAATTGTTCACGATTATTCAGTTTAATGCATGTTGGTGACTAAACGACACATGTGTTTCCATGCTGGACACACATTAAAGTTTGTAGGCTACTTACATTAATGTCTTTTTTAATTTGCTGTTAAACGCAACCCTCACACTCCGAAATAAATCTATTCATCTATTACAGAATGTATACCCTCGAGGCAAAAATGTGTCTATATTAAAACCAGAGGTAAAAGCAAACCTGAAACTGTTTTAATAGACATGCAGTTGCTCCTTTCATTTGCTGTGGACCGTCAACCTTACCCTAACCTTGCTTGTATCTTACAGGCAATAGACAACAATAAAAAGCTGGGGCATACCTTTTGAACTATAGGCCTATGTATGTAGGCCTCCACCTTGATCCCAAGGAATCCCCCAACTCAACGTGATCACACTCTTATCTTAGATTGCACCAATGGGTAAACCTCGCCTGGAGATGCGTGAAGGTAACCGAACAGGTAAAAGGAAGCGACCGCATGGTTCCAGCAAGGGGCTGGCACACAACCCTGAGCTCAGCAAGAAACGCTGGCTCTCCATATGGAGGATTTGGATGTGGCGTCGGCGAGAAAGAGCAAAATCTTGTTTCTTCTTCACGCAGAGAAAAGGCGTCAAATACAAAAGACGTCCGGTCCATTCCAGCTCCTTCTGCAACCGCAACCACCCAGGCGATGTCAAAATCTGTTTGGGGATACAAGGAGAAGCAGGCAGGGACAGAAACATTTCAGAAACCCCGCCAGACAAAGAGAAAGGGGCAACATCAGGTGTTGTGGATGGTGGAGAACTTAAAGGAGGCTATGTAGAAGTGTGTCAACCTGCTTTAGCATCCACCTCGAACTCCATCGACCACGCTAGGACCCCGGGCAGCGGAGGCGGCTCTACAAAGAGGAAGAGGAGTGGGGTAGGGTGCACTGACAAAAATGTTATGGTTAACGGATTCAAGAGGATTGCTGTCCATCAGGAGCATTGGAGGGATCCCGTCTGTCCACAGGAAACCTGTACCCCCCTGGGTGCAGAGCTGGTGACGGAGGGAAAGACTAGCACCAGAACCAGCCCTGTCTGTCAGAGCCTGCCAGGGCTTGGGGTGTCTCCTGACAGCCAGCTGCATCCCGGTGTCCCCCACAAGGCTTTGAGCTCGACCATTAAGGGTACGTACTAAGGGTCGTCCAACTCTTCACATGGCTCTTTGTATATAATTCGGATCATCATGAGTATTTTGTCTTAATTTTTTTAATTTTTTTTAGAGTTTCTCTACGGCTTTTCTAAAGTCTACGGGAGTTTGATCCCACTGCAAAAGGATGACATTGTCCGAAGCTTGAGGGCGCATGATTTGGATGACCGAAAAAGGTACACATGCTTGCGTGGGTCTGTAAAGTACACACAAGGGCCGTCACTGGGGTTCCGATTCCCCTGAGATCTTATCTTGAAGAGTTGGGAGGGCTTCAGGTTGGAGTAGTAGACATTGAAAAATAGTCATTTGTACGAGAAAGAATAAACCACTTTTGTACGAGAAAGAATAAACCATTGGTATGCAGCCGAGCATACCTAAGCTATAGCAAGCTATGTGTGATAATTCCCAGTCAATTGCTTTGGATTAAGGCGACTGCTACATAAATGAAAATAATTTATCAAACCAATTGAATGCTTGCGGGCTACAATTCATACACAGCCTTCAATGATTCATATCAAGAATGGAATCCCCCCACCCCTCAATGTCGCTCTTTATTAATCAAACACCGCCACCAACATCTCCCAATAAGCCAAGTGGTTGAGCAATCTGCCAATCATGTGTCAATAATGTGCAACGTTCTACACCAACCCTTGTTAGTTTTGAGTTCCAGTGTACTTTACCCAGCCTTTGTTGTGTCACAGCCCTACCAGTGAGGCTGCAGTAACCCTTTGCAACGCCAAACCACAGATATTTTCCTGTGGACTCGTATTATAATATATTACTATACTTTTGTTTAGCAACATTATTATTGTTTTAAGGGCCTAGGGATTCAAAATTATTCTATTTCTGGTTTTAATGTCAGCGACTATCAACATAAATATTCCACAAATGTTAATTGTTTTTTAATTAAAAACTATTTAAGTTCTACCTGGAATCGGCTCGTGTGTGTATGTGTGTGTGTGTGTGTGAGATAAACCATGGTTTATCCTGCTTTTATACCACAGCATTGTAGAATACTTAATCTGGATGTTTGAAGGGTGTGCATTCATTTTCAATGTGCTTAAAATCTAACATTAACAACTATCAAATACAAAAATCTACCAGATATTTCCTTAAACTTAAAACTAAAAAAACCATAAAGTAGGAGATGAAAGTAGCTCGTATCTAATCATTGTTGGTAACTAGTGTAAGTGGAAAAAAACACTGGAGGGTTGTGTTAAAGGAATGTAAGATGGTGGTAAGCAACATATTTCCTCTCTCCAGGAATCTAGTCATCTCCGCTGTGACAAAGTACAGCGCTACTGTAGTCAGAACAACGTCTCCTTCCTTCAGAGTGGTCTACAGAAAACACAGTCTGACCCTGGAGGACCTGTCGACGCTGGCCCACCAGAACTGGCTCAACGACCAGGTAGTCCGCTCCGCTCTTCACCAGGTAGTCCGCTCCGCTCTTCACCAGGTAGTCCACTCCACTCTCAGCAGGTATTCCGCTCCACCCTCCACCAGCACCACCCAGCCCTGGTCTGACCCGCTGTGGGCCTTAGGTGTAGCTCTCTGTCTGGTTGGAGTTAAACATGACTCATTCTGCATCTCTTATTTTTGTTCCTCTCCAGGTCATCAACATGTACGGGGAGCTGATTATGGAGTCTACGGATAACAAGGTTGTGTTATCACTTTCAACTTTCAACACCTTTTAGTGGGTATTTCTAAAACCATAATGGTATTTGCACTGAGGCTGTTAATGATAAACCCAAATCCCTCTGTCCCTCTATTAGGTCCATTTTCTGAACAGCTTCTTTCACCATCAACTAGAGATGAAAGGCTACGAGGGGGTGAGGAGATGGACAAAACAGGTCTGTTTTAAACCAGCACATTAGATGACTTTCACTGTATTGATAGACACTCACTAACCAGCCATCTATCGGTCACGAAATGTCTCTTCATATGTAAACCTTTTCAGGTCAGCAATCACTGCTGTTCCCAAACATGTGATGCATTCTCCTGGGATATAAGCCTTCTACCACAACCCAACCACTGTGGGCTTCCCCTCTCTGTGAGTCCCATTGGGTTGTGGAGAAACATGGTGATGTCATGGTAGAGAGGAGGAAGGGACTCTTTTAAATATTCCAAGTGATGGATTGGATTATTATCATTATGATTTAATTTATAATCCTTTGAATTCAAATCATTTCACACAGCTCTAACACAGCTCTAACACACCGTAGACATTTGACACATTGAGTGCAGACCTGCTGAACAACACCGTCTCCCCAACTTGGAGTTCTGCCCAAAGGACAAACTTCACCTCCGGTGGATACAACTCATTAACCCCCAGTTCTGCTCCCATTTCCGCTGTTGATGCCTTTCCTCTCTCTCTCTCTCTCTCCCCCCCCTCCACACCCTCTCTGGCTCTCCGCAGGTCGACCTGTTCTCCAAGCAGCTGCTGCTGGTGCCGGTTCACCTGGACGTGCACTGGTCTCTGGTGGCGGTCGACCCGGAGCACCGGAGTATCCGGCTCTACGATTCGGAGCTCAGCGCTCTCCCAGAGGTCATGCTGGTAAAGAGCTCCTCTAACCCTAATCCTCTAACCCTACTTACATGTCCTCCTCCTACACGCTCTGCCCATGCGTCACCCCTCGCCTAAAGTATATTGAGGGTCTCCAGGATGTATGAACACGTCTGATGCGGTTTATCTCCGGCTGTGTGTTGCATGAGTGAAAGGGCGACTCCAGATCATAATGAAACCAGATTCCCCAGAGGAGATCCAGAGTTCATGCCTGTTGGTCTGCACAAAACGCACCAGCAGCAAAACATCAGTGGGTTAACCCTTTGAAAACATGATATTCATAAATGTATATTTACATTTATTTTTACACCAGGGCATCCTGAAATACTTGATAAGCGAGGCAAAACAGAAGAGACAGAAGCTATTCCAAACTGGCTGGGTGGTGTTGGCCAACAAGGTAAAGTTGGCATACGTTGATGTTAACTTCAGAAATGTGTCTTGATGATAAATGTTACCCGTATCTCTAGCTCTGTAGTGCCCCCTGCTGGAAGTGAAGGTGTGGAGAGTGTGAGTTAATGGATGAGATGTTCAAATGTCACCCTCTACTTTCCATTTTAGGAAACGCCCCAGCAGAACAATGAGAATGACTGTGGAGTTTTTGTCTTGGAGGTACAGTCTGGCCTCACGACTCACAATGTACATGCAAAAAGATAAGAAGTCAATGGTTTTGTATTATGTGGTGCCTGATGTATGTCTGTGTTATGTGGTGCCTGTGTATGTCTGTGGGTCTCGCTCCCTCCCAGTACTGTAAGCGGCTCGCCCTCAGGAAACCTCTCGCTTTCTCCCAGAAGGGGATTCCACACATCAGGAAGAGAATCTACAAGGAACTTTGTGAACGAAAGCTTCACGTCTAACATACACGCACGGACACAGAGAGTCAAGGGGGTGTGACTGCGCTACAGTAGTGTCTGTCAACCACTGCTTGTGTTGTCATCCTCACATCAAACTCTAACAAACAAGCAGTTGAACTGCGACGCTTGTCAGCAGCAGAATGGTTTAAATGGTCTTGAATACGGTGGTTTATTTACCAGCCTTTGGACAGACTTTCTTCCCCTCTCAGTCCAAAATGTGCCGCGGATCCAGATCTCTTACTGGTTCAGCCCTGATTCTACATTTTTGCAATCTTTCTGATTCACAAAATAGCAAACTGGAACTGAATATTGTTTTTCTTGTTCCAAAACATAAGATGCAGAATTTGTATTATGTTGTTTGTACACTTTTTGTAAATGTATATAATAAAACAAATCACTTTTTCTATATCGTCCTACATGTCAATTACTGATGATGTTCATGTCCTACATTTAAAGTTTAGGCTGAATGATTATTACTATTGGCAGGATACTTCAATGCCTTGATCCCTTTAGAGTCGCATCAACAGCAGAATTGTTAGAGCTGAAAAGGGTATTTGTGAGGCACATATACTATCCAGTATCTGTCCTACAAACCCAGCAGTGATGCATTTTAGAAGAAAGTGGTGAATGGGAAATATCAATTTTCTCTGTATTTGTTGGATTGTGCCGGTTCAATGTACCCCTTCGGAGGATGAGTTTAGAGGCTGTTTTCCTGACCTCCCCAGGGGAAGGTTGGACAGGCCAGGGTTCCAGCTGATAGGGCAACGCCACGACCCCCTTTATGACATCCTGCAGAGCTTCAATCGATAGATTACCATCTGGTTAACTGGATAGTTTTATTGGGGAACAGAGCGGCTCTCAGCATCCTTACAACAATATAAGAAGTCCTGGCTTTAGCCAATGCATCCGACATCAGCTAGCCTCTTGGAGGGACTCAGGGTGATTTCCCATTTGGGCCTCAGATCATTGTATTGTTGGTTATATGATTGTTGTACAGTTGTTGAATGATTGTTGTATGGTATTGTACCATTATTACCCAAATATATGACCCTAATTGTTCGGATGACTCTTTATTCTACTAAGTTTGACCATTTCACTACACTAGTTGTAATGACGTGTGTTGAAGATTCTTCCATTGTTTCTAGAAAATCATCTTCCCGCTTCGAAGGTGCTTTGAGACGCGGCTTGTTGCTCCTGTAAGCCCTCTCCAAAGTGGATTTGGGACTCGGAAGTGATTATGTGCTACTGAAATAGTGACATTATCTATCAACGTATCAAAAAGGTCCATAGAGGTTTCCAAGTGTGTTAGTTAACCTGATGCTGCCAGCAGACCATTATTGACTGACCGTTGTCTATACATGATATGTCTGCGTAGAAGAGCCCCTGGAGCCTATAGTTACCTCTGGTGTTCTTTAGAATGTAAAGAAGATATGTCCATCATCAGTCTTAAGTATGCCAAACAATTAATAAATAAGCAAGTGAGCAAGAATTACGAAGCAGGTACATTTGTATAGAAGTTATATTTGTGGAAAGTGCAGGTAACCTATGACCTCTGTGGGCTACCCCGGAGCCATAGGAACCCTCACCGACCCATGACGGCTGTCGGTCTAGTTGTATGTATCTATGCTGGTCCATTAGCCCATCCATTATTTAAGTTATTGCTGAACTTATGCTTGAAACCTTGTTTTTCGAAAAGTGCTTTATGTATGCAGACTTTGATCATAAGTCAGCTTGGCTTGTGCACTGTCAAAGGGGGGGGGGGGGGCACCCTAATCCTCCACTTGGTTGGCCCACTCTATCTCAGGGACATCCTCCAGGTGCCACATTTGGTAAGACAAGAGCTGCAGGAAGTTCTGCCACAGAGCAAGGAAGAGGTAGAGGTGGAAGTCACTGGCGTCCATCTGGCAGTGGAGGCCCCAGTAGTTCTGATCACACACACACTCCCAGCCGGCCTGCTGGTCCAGGCACAGACCCCCGTGCATGCAGGGGTCCGACGCACACTCGTCCACATCCGTCTCACACCTCGGAGAGCGAGAGTGTGAAGAGAGAGAGAGATGCCATTGAAAACGTCTGCCGTGTCAGTATGTAGAAGTAATGATGACTAAACGTGGCGTGACATACCAGTGTCCTGTGAAGCCAGCAGCACAGTGACAGATCAGGGCCCCTCCTGAACACAAGCCCCCATGGAAACAGCTGTAGTTCCACCCACGCCCCACGCACTCAGCCACCAGCAGCTCAGGACGTCTACAAACACAACAGAAAAGTTGTTTCTGCTATCACAATATTCTGTTAAGTTATTTGTCACCACTGATATCACTTGAATGAAGCATGAAGCAGACTTAAACAACAAGTAAGAGAGAAACACTTACGGTTTTATCTCCACGTACCACGGGATCTCAGGGAGTTTCTCCCTGTGGAGAATGGGTTGTGACACGTTAGTGAACTGGTACCGCGGGCGTGTTCAGCCGTGTGTCGCCCTCTCTCTGGACATGGACCAACAGAAGGGGGACTCACACGCAGTACGGCCCCGTCATGTTGCGGGGGCAGAGGCAGCCGTAGCCCTCTACCCCCCTGAGGCAGGTGGCCCCGGGGCCGCAGTGGTGGTCCCAGCACGTGTCCGCCTCCACCTCCCACAGCAGGAACTGCTCCTTCTGGGGTCGGAGCAGACTCAGCTCCTCATCTCCGTGGAAGGGCAGGGGGATCCCCCCGATCTCCAGGGGGCCTAGGCACCCGTCCAGCCCGTCCCCAGAGTCTCCACCGCCCAGCAGGATGTCCACTCCTTCCCGCAGGAAGTCCAAACTGCCCCCCACGGTGTCTGACAGCCGCGCTTCCGCCCTCCGTCCATCCTCCTCCACCACCCACCGCGACCTCTCGGCGGCAGGCGTCTCCATGCGGAGCTCCACAGTGTGCCAGCTGCCGTCTGCCACAGGGCCGCCGCTCTGCACGGACACGGCGGCAGCCTCCCTGTCTGCCCGCAGCTCCATGGTGAGGTGCGAGCCCCGCAGGGAGATGGTGAGCAGGGGGGTGGAGCCCCGGCGTGCCTGGAGCACGGTGGCGTCCGTCTGTCTTGTCCGCAGGCGGAGGAGCAGGCTTGTCAAGCGCCGTGTGATGTGCCCATTGCCACGGTAACAGAGAACATTGCCACCGCAAGCTCCAGCTCGTAGCGTCACATTAGACAGGCCTGCCGAAAGAACATACTCTGTGTCACTGGGAGGATTTGTTTTCAGTCATGTTAGGAGACATTTGTATCTGAGATGGCAGACAACAGCAATGGAATGTCATTGCACATGCACAAATACACACACACGTACACACACACACACAGACACACTGCCTTCACTCTAAACACATCTAAACAGAACCAGCCTTTTAGAGGCATTCATGGTAAACTAAAGTATTTCAATATTTATATTGCTGAATTTCCCTATTGGGATGGATGGTCCTATTCCCCCTGAGCCTTCGTTTACCTCACTTCATCCCTTCTCACCTCCCCTTCATCACCACCCCTGTGCTGTTGTTGCTTTGTCGTTGTTGTTTAGAGACACTGAGGTAGAAACAGTGTGAAAGGGGCGGGGTCAGAGTGGGACGCAGACTCACACTGGAAGCCATGTGGTAGCGGCGTGCAGACAGCCGAGGAGGGGCAGGGGGACAACTCACACCACCTCACCTCTTCACAGCGCCTCTCTGCCACGCCAGGCGGGCAGCTGCAATCCTCCCCCCGGGGGTCACACCCCCCCCCGTTCAGACACGGCACCCCCTTGGTTACATGGAGAGAATAGGAAACAACCAAGAATAGATGAAGGAAGCATTGACCCGCTGCTGGTTAGACACACATACACCGAGCTCCGCCTTGAAGGGGGGAGCGGCACAGGGAGACGCTGGGCAGGTGAGCAGGTGGGCGGGGCCTGGAACACCTTGTCCACCGTCTGCCTGTTCTGCAGACGCTGGTTGGGTTCTGCATGATTTGCCCATTGCCACGGTAAGAGAAAACACTTATAGACCACCGCTTGTGATATATAAAAATACCACCAATTATACAGAAATGAATTCATAATATATAAATCAAATCCTGCTCCTGTGTTCTGATACCTACAGCTACTCTTCGTTATCCTCATCCTTTGTCCCCCTGCTTGGTTCCGACCGCTAGCTGGTGGGGAACCTCGTTCAGCTCCCAACCAGATAGCGGTTGGAACCAAGACCGCCGCTTGGTGAACAGGAAGTATCCCCCTCATGGACTCACGGCGCAGTCGCTGCCACAGCCCGGGATCACGCGGACACTCTGCTCCAGGCGGGGGGACTCCGCAGGCGCCGAGCCGGGGAGGGGAAACACCTGGAGCGGCCGGCCGTTGATCCTCAGGTCCTGGACGCAGCCCCTGAAGTAGCCCCCAAACACCGCCGCGGCCTGGGGGTCCGGCAGGCCCCCGATAAACACCCTGTCACCTGGGCGGGGTTGGACCGGCCTGACGCTGATGGACACCTGGATGTGGCCCGCCTGGGTCAGGACGGCCACGTGGTCCCAAACCTCAACGGTCAGCAGGCGGAAGTGGCCGTCGGCGGAAGCGGCCTCGCCCCTCACACTCTCACGGCCGTTTAGTTGAACTTTGACCCTGCCCTCCTCCAGCCACACCCGGAGGTACTGGCTGCTGCTGTTGGCCAGGACCAGCAGCAGGCCGCTGGGGAGCTCGGTGCGCACGAACATGGACACGACCAGGGTGGGGGGCTGCTGGTCTGATGCCAAGGTGGGGCGCTGCTGGTCTGAGACCAGGGTGGGGGGGGGGTCCACCAGAGAGAACACACTGTAACTCTCCAGGGAGTCCGCTCCAAACCGGGCCGGGACGTACTCTGTACACAATTGGTTGAAACACATTCACAATCTTTACATCAGTGAGTGTTTTTGCGTGTGTGTTGCGTGTCCATGCACATTGTTACGTTGTGCCCTTAAGACACTGATTAGCAGTAAAGGTATCAGTTAAATCAGTTACTATGACTGGGTAATCCCCCCGTCAGGCGGGGTGGATGAACCCCTCCTGCACGCCTCCCTGGCTGAGCTGGCCGTTCTATTTCCACCGGATCCTTAAGCCGCTCTGAACTCAGTACTCAAGCTGTTTTCTGACGTGTCTGACTGCACCTCAGAGTGGCCAATGAGATCATTATACTGAGTCCAACCTCCAGAGATAGTTAGGATTAAACATGTCATTAAAACGATGACTATATCTGACGTTTGATGGATGCTTTTACACATCAGACAAGCAATACTTTTTCAACATGAGTGGCCCCTAGTGGGAATCGAACCCCCTTCCTGGCAGTGCTATACTGCTGTACCGAGCTGGACAGGATCAGGGCCATTGGCCTTCTTCACCTAGTGTCCATCTTCTGCATTTCCCCACCCAGCTAGCGTTAGCTTGAACCAAGATGGTCCATGGTAATTAAGGCCCAATGCTTAATATTTCACAATCAACCAAATAAATAGCATCAACTTAATGTATTTACGCCTTATCAATATGTCCACCATGGCCTCGTACTCACCCCCTTGGCAGTCCGCCCCCTGGTAGGGTCTGTGGCACACACACCTGTAGCCCCTCCACCCCTCGGCCACACAGCGGCCCCGGCCCCCGCACGGGGCCCCCTCACACAGGTCCTCATCACTGCATCCCATGGTGACGTTCACCTGAGTCGCTTCAGCCTCCGGCCCCGAACCCCTGGGCAGCACCAGCTCGGTGTCCACCACCACGTCCCGGAAGCAACCCCGGAACGCTGCCGGAGCCTCCTCCCCAACGCCTAGGGTCAGACCCGGGGCCCCCAGGAAGAGGATCTGGCACGCTGGGCCAAGACCACCAGGCAAACCAGAGCCTTGCCCCCGCAGCCTGTGGTCTGCACCTCCCCCACCACCACTCCCACTCCCATCCAAACCACCTCCATCACCACAACCTCCAACTACGTCCCCACAATCACCACCTACAATATCACCACCACCACCACCATCCAAACCAACATCACAACCTCCAACAATACTGCCACTT
>JAOSLM010000165.1:899943-910791 GCA_025629765.1 Eleginus gracilis
CTTCATCATCCGTCTGGGCACTGCTGTCATCATTTCTCTTGTTTCTCTTCTTCCTCCCGACATGCTGCTTGTCTGGGGAGTCTTCGTCGTCTGTCTGTACACCACTATCCACTATCTTCCTCCCTGTGTCCTGATCTGCTTGCCTAGAACCATCTGAAAGCTTCTTGATCCGCTGATCCTGGCATCCTTCTAATTGTACCCCTCTTGGAATGGGACTTGTACCCTCATCTCTAACAGGCCAGTACTGGCCATTATCCCCTACGCCTGCATATTTGGCATCTAAGAGGTTGCCTGGGCTACCTGAGGTCTTATAGTGGTCATCCAGTTGCTGCTGGAGCTGCAGTTGGAGATGCTGTATTTGTTGGAGCTGCTCTTTCTGCTGAGTGTACGTCTCCTGCTGAGCGACCATATGAGCATGATGTTCCTCCTCTTGCTGTAAGAGGAGCTGCTGTTTCAACGACTGGAGCTCCTCAAGCTCTCTCTGGACCATCAACTGCTCTTGTTCCCGGTAACGCTGAATCTCGTGCCTCTCCCACTCAAGTTCTTCTGCCAAGCAAAGCTGCTTCAGCTTCTCTAATTCCAGAAACTCCCTCTCCATTTGATACTGGGCCATCTTGGTGTTGTCCAGACCGGGGAACATAGGCGAGGAGGCCAGAGCGTCGAGGGAAGCTGCGATGGCTTCCAGGGTTGTGTCTGAGTACATTTCAGGGTAGCTAGTGAGAAGGTCAGAGAGAGCTGATGGCACCAGCTCCTTATGCAGCCCAACGTCAAGAGGAATGATCTGGCTAGAATCTGGGGTGGGAAGGAAGCCATAGGGGTGTGGCACTAGTTGGTTCTGGAGGGCGGTTGTAGACGGTAAGGTAGCACTGAAAATTGAGCCAGGCTGAGTAGTTACAGCATAGGATTGGATTGGGGCTGATACAGAGGAGTACACAAATCCATCGGAGGTCCTTAATGTATTATTTTCGCCATATCCAATTGCAGGGATCTGGGAATATGGAACCATGGCCATCCCAGCATATTGTTCCGCTGCTTTGCTGGTGTAGTCTATGGCTGTACCTGCCATATCGAATGCAAAAATATTGGTATATGTCGATCATTTATACAAGGATTTAAGATGAATGTATAAAATCCATGCACTTTTGATTAGACCGGAACTATACATGCAAGTCTTGAGTCATATTGGCTAGCATGATGCAAAGCCAAAATATTGAGGAAGAACTCGCAGGCACACGCATGCATCTGGATATAAAAATAAGAAGAAAGAAAGAAGAAAAGCAAAGAAAACAAATGATTAAAAATGGCAAACATGCTAATGAAACAATTAAATCATATTCAAGAGTAGAACAAACACAAAGAAAGGACAAAGAAAACTACTGAATGTAAATGAAAAATCAACACAAGGAGTGAAAAGAGTAAGTATGTATCAATTTATGCGAGAAATTATACCGCGTTCAAGACAACTTCGAACTCCAACGTCCACAGGAAATCAACATTATTATAATAGTTGAATATCCATTAACGACAAAAGTCGCCATGTTTGATGTTATTAAGGTAGGTCGAAGCTCTGAAATGATACCTGGAACCTGTAATTAAGACGTGTACAACCGTTCAATAAATTCTAACACGTTGGAGCTTGTTTCTTTGGAGTTCTGAGCTTCTTGAACGCAGTATGAGTGCACAGTTTAATGGAATTGTTTACTATTATAATTAGCATATCACCACACTCAACATTGTAGGCACAACTATTTTGTACTCACCAGCAGAAAGTTGAGAAGGTGTTAGGTCTACTGCTCCTTCCGATGATCCACTAAAGTATGCAAAGCCATTCTTTGGCTCATAGCTAAAAAGTCCAGATTCTGCCAGATTTGTCTCAGATGCAGAAGCTTTAATTATATCCACTCCTTTGACACCGAATGTTGCTACAGTATTGTAGTGGTAGTCTCTGTACCCAAGGCGGCTGTCGGGCTGGGCGGTAACTGGTGGCTGTGTTCTACAGCTTCTGGTGAATGGTAGTTTATAGATGACATCACAGCACACACTTCTTCTCGCAGCTGTTAAATCCACTGGAGAGGCATCATCGTCCTCCACAACAGAGGTGACCACTCCAGGACTCGTGCTAGAATAAGCTACCATTGCCCTCATCGGTTTGTAGTTTGACAGATCCATGGCACCAGTAGCCTCCAGTGAAATGATGGGATATCCATCGCTAACAGAAACTGAAGTGTGTCTTTCAGCAACAGGGGTAAGGGCTCCAAAAGAAAGATTCATGGGTGCGTCTTGAATACTTGCCATAGTGCTAACAGGTGCAACAGGTAGGAGGTCAAGAGGCCTGTACACAATTTGTGCCAATGGCTCAAATGTTTTGCCTGTGGCGAGAGCCAAAGGCATAGAAGTGATGCTGCCCTGTAGGTCCAGAGGCCTCTCTGCTGGAGTGCTGTATGATGCAATGGTGGCGGTGCATGTGACTATTGTAATGCTATCAGTTACAAAAGAGAGGGTGGTAGCGGGGGTAATCGCAGGACTAAGGTTCACTATCTCAGGCTGCACAGCTGTGATTTGTCTTCCACTAGAGTCACTAGAAAATGACTGTCGACGGGAGTGGGTAGGGGTAAGATCCATGCCACTGTCAGTCATCTTGACACCGACCTTCATTGTGCGCAGATCAATAACATCACTGGGATAGACCACCTTTCCATTCTGTTTTTGCAGGGATTGAACCTTTGTGATTTCAGGTTGTATTGTTATTTCGACACTGGGTGGAATGACCTGTGGTAGTCTTTCATGGACAACCGACACAGTGGTCCTCTGAACTTCAGTGGTAACCACCTTAGTCACTCTACTTGAAAGGTTTTCCGGAGGCTGACCTGAGGTAGAGATGGAGGAAGAGTACATGTGACTCTGTACCTTCTGGCTCTCAATAGAATCCTGATGAATCTCAGTGATGAGGACTGGGGCCACAGGAACTGACTGATGCATTTCCTGGACTGTAGGTATGGAGGTTCTTCTTGTATAACCTCCAGAAGTTAAAATATCTTTAGGAGCATCATGAAGAGATGGGGAGTATGTTAACACATGTGGTTGTTGCACAAAATGAACATAATCTTTGTTGTAAAGGTTTTGAGAAGAGCCATATACATCCGCAGGTATTTCCATTTTTGGCGTAGTTCCCACATGTGCCAGTGGGAATGGCTGTTGCATTGTGATTGATTCCCGTCTGGTGGTAGCAATTGCCTCTGTTGTGACCACTTGTGAGGGGATGTCATATTCTGAGGGGTAGATAGACATCTCACCCATGGTGTATGATGGTTGAACTATTGATGATATAGATGTTCTTCTACTTGTAGTTATGGCCTCAGTTTTAATAACACCAATTTGTATTTCGGACTGTGGTAGGAAAACCATTGCACTAGTTACTCTCTGATGCTCGATCACCGGTTCTGGTATGATCTCTGTAGGTATCTCATATACAGGGTGCATCAGAATATCATCTTCTACTGTTGCCGGTTGTGGGATCACTGGAGGTGCAGATACATATGCCAGTGGGTTGTAAATGGCAGGAGGTGTCACTTGATACAATGGCATAAGTGTCTCTTCCATAACAACAGGGGTTGGTCTCATTTCCGGAACTACTGTCATTGGTGTATGTACACCAGTTAATGGATCAGGCGTAAATGGTGAAGCTGCATGAGTTGAAATATCCTCTGTCGCCAACTCAACATTTGGAGGGAGGGTCACTGCATCAACTCCAGTGGGTGCTCTATGCACGACTGAATGCTGCACCACTTCTTGTAATGGTATTTCAGCAACAGCTTTGTGAGATATGACCTCTGTTGGTATGAAAATATCCTCATACATCGCAGATACCGGTGATGATACTTGCCGGGACGCCAATGAAATGGGTACTGTGCTTGCGAGCATAGTCAAATTACTTTGAGTTGCCTCTTGTGGATATTCAACATGGATTTCTTGGCTCACATAATGAGGAACTGGTATTTCTCTGGGCTGTTGCTGTAGGATGTTTTCTGCCACAGAAAGCACTTCAGTAGGAATTTCAACCACAGATGTTTCATATGTAATGTCTATGACTTCTGATTCTCCTGTTTTTGGTTGCCAACCAGCAGAGGGAATAGATGGTGTTAGGGCAGTGACTTGGACAGCACATGGTTCAATAGGAAGCGCCTGCTCTACAGGCATTGTGATGATTTGAGACGTCAATGGAGCTGGCTGAGAAAATGGCTCCATTTGTTTAGCTGTCAGGTGTAAATATGGTTTCTTGATAGGAGGTGGTACAATGTAAGATTGAATTTGATCTTGCTGACCAGCAGAAGGCACTGATGCGAGATGTTGTTCTGCTAGAGCTTGAACAGCGTTTCTCTGTATTTGGGCAGTAACAGTACTTGACTCAGAGACTAGGACTTGCGCTTCTACAGCAAATGTAACTACTGATATTGGAGGTGTATGTCTTACAGTGGGCACCGATGCCCTGCATAATGTCGCTGGGGCAGAAAATACCTCAGTGAATCTGTTTTGCTCTGTTGGTGTGGTACGTACTCCTGAAATTCTTGTTGCAGAAATAGACCCTCTCCTCACTGGAGCCTGAACAGTTATGCTCTCGGTTGGTGAGCTAGGCTCAGACGGAAGAGTTATGACTACATAGGTTTGCAAACATTTACCGTGTCTAGGTGACAACGGAGACTTGGGAGACGTGGCACTCAGTTTAGATTCTACGGGCCTAGTCAAACTGAATGACAAAGCGTTCGGGGGTTCTCTTGTTCTTGGAAGTGTTGCAGCTTTGTGAGCCACAGGATGAGCAGGTGGTTTGACACTTTCCCCTGGTTTATGGCTGAACACCAGTCCAGCTGGAATAGAAACTGGCTTTGGAGGTATGGGTGGTGGAGGTTTTACAGAATGACTAGGGCTTGATAATGTTACAGGGGCTTGTGATGTTTTAGCTGTGGATATTGAAA
This sequence comes from Eleginus gracilis, assembly GCA_025629765.1. Taxonomy (NCBI): domain Eukaryota; kingdom Metazoa; phylum Chordata; class Actinopteri; order Gadiformes; family Gadidae; genus Eleginus; species Eleginus gracilis. Next base: position 904,914 of record JAOSLM010000165.1, read on the forward strand.
CAACAGATGGGGCCGGTGAAATTAAGATAGGTAGGTTTGAATAAACCATTGGCAAAGGGACAGCGATTGGTGGAGGAGTTTCTACAACTCGTATTTCTACTGTGTCTGTAGTTCTTGCAGCAATTGGTTTAGAGGAAACAGATGGAACTGGGGGTGCAACTGGCAAAGCTTTCATTACTGTTGTTTCTTTACTGGACACAATGGGAGCCACACTCCCATGTGTCAACTGAGCAGTGGAAGTTAAGGTACTTGATTCATCTTCTGTGGATCGACCAAGAACAGCAGTGTTTTCAACACTAGGTACTATAATAACTACATGTCCTTGTCTTGTTGGAGAAACCACTTGGGGAACAGACACATTGTCATGTTGGGTATCCATCCATGGCTGTATATCCACAAATACAGACTGCATCGGTTGGCCAGCAACTGTAGCTGTTGTAGTGGTCATAGTATGGGAGCTGTTTTGTATAGTATTGATAGGTGAAGGGTCCACAGCAGAGAGGGAAACAGACGTAGATCGAGGAGGCGGTGGTGGGGGCACTTTCTTTTTGATCACTGTAGTTGTTCCAGAAGTTAACGATGACACAGTAGCTGTTTGAGCTTGAGCATGAACTATCACTGGCGTGGGCAATTGGACAGCCTCCTGAACAGGGAATGAGTGGACTATGGTGGTTTTTGCTGAAATGGGGGAAGTTACCAGTGCAGAAACTGGTAGTGGAGCCTGTGGTGTGAGAGGAGATGTAGTAGAAACCAAATCTGGCATTTGAACTATGAAAGGCCTAGGGGATGGCAAAGGGGTGGCTACTGGGGATATAGTTTGGATGGACACTGGAGTTACAGCTGGTGCTGTAATGGGTGCTGTTATTGCTGAAACGACAGCAGATGCTGGCCCTGGTGTTGATACACATACGGCAGTTGAAGCCCTAGTGTGCATTTCCAATGGTGAGGAAGCCAGGGCTGGCATTTGAATACCTACATGTTCTGCAATCTGTCTTGAGTATTGATTTGGAGCACTAGCTTGAGAAACCTCATTTGGACCTGAGACTGTGGCATAAAATCTCTCTGGGTCAGATGCCACATCTGGTATTGTAACTATAACCGATTTGAGAGAATAAACTAATTCTTCAGTTGATGGAAAAGCTACAATAGGGGCCATTGATGGCTGAGACATGTTATCTTGAGGCTGGGCTACAACAGCAGTTGGTGGCGTTGGTGTAGGCAATGGGGTTGCTTCTGACGAAGATGTGGCATTTGATGCTAAACTGAAGTCTGGAGTTGGTGGTGAAGTTGGGGGGGATACCGATGATACTGAGGAAGGTGTAGTGATTAACTCTGGGGCAGATATTGGATTTGGGATAGGCCTAGCTTCTGGAATCTCACACACTACACTGATAGGCTCCATGTCATATTCTGAAAATGTTGGGCTAGCACTGGGCTCATCTTTAGCATCAGAATCATCACTGGGAGTTATATCAGATGACATACCAACACCATATTCCTCTGCGAAACTGTCCTCCTCATCCTCGCCAGATGAACATTGGGTTATCTTGAGATCTGGTATAGGGAACAGAGATTTTCTAAGAGCAGGATCTTGAGGTGTCATTGGCCTAACAAAGCCTATTCCAGTTGGTGTAGTGGGGACACTCGTTACCTCAGTCTTCTCCCCCACCCGTTTAGGGGGAGCGGAGGGCCGAGGTGGAGCTGGTCGCTTCTTTTTCTTTACCGTTAGATCATTGTCATAATCAGCCACGTAGATAATCCTTTCAGATTCATCTGGAGGGGTTGGCTGTTCTGTGATGATGGTCACCACACAGGTCTCAACGTCAGGGGATGGAACGTTAATAGATGTATCGGATGTTGAGGATTCCATGGCAGTTTGAGCCTGTTGGAACTCTTGTTCTATCATCATCAGTTCCCTTTTCTTCTGCATCATTTCCTCATACACATCCTCTGGGGACCTGAGTTTCTTTACAGACTCAAAGCTAGTGTCATCACTTTGTACCATCTGTTGGGCATCACCTAGTTTGAATTCAGGTTCCACAACTAAGGACTCGTAAAGATAGTCTTCAATTGTCATTCCTTCATAAAGTGGCTCAACACTGGGAGGGCTGTCCCCAGGAATAGCTCTACTTTTCTGAATAATGTCCTCATATACTTCATCTGCACTCTTCAAATGTTTCATAAAGATATTGGCAGATTGATCAGCAGGGATCATTGGTATGACTGTTGGTGAGGGCTTGCTTCCTGCCTGCACATCGACAGCGGCATCTGGTTCATGTTCTACACTGCTACAGTTCTCTGAGCTAGTGGTCATGTTGGCTTCCCCAATCGCTTTGGACCGAGGGAAATCATCTGAATGTGAAGTATCCTCTAGTGGAGAGGCATAGCTTGTTGTTGAAACTAATTGAGCGTGTTTTCTTTGGGATTTAAATTCATCTTTGTCTTTGCGAGACTTCTTGGTAATCCTCTTTTCAACATGGTCACCATCTTTTGTAGTTTGTTGATCCCCAAAGATCTCCCTTTCTTCCTGTACCTCGTCCTCCTCAGAAGAGTCTACAATGGTGGGGAGAGTTTGGCCTGGCTGCCTGTGCTTTGCTTTGCGGTGGTGCTTGTCCACTTTTTTGTGACTTGGGCTGCTGTCACTGTCGTCCTCCAGAGAAGAGGCGGACGTGTGAGAGTTCTCTGGAGTGAAGCTAGATGCCTGAACACTTGATGAGCCCTTTGAAAGAGATTCAGTGATACTTTCAACATCTTCATCAGTACTCTGTCTCATTTTCGTCACTGGGGTCGCCTTTTTGATAACAGTGGATGGCGCTGTTTCAGGGACATCTTGTGTGATTCCAGCATCTATCCTTGGCTGGGACATCCTCCTTGCCAGTTGGTCTTCATTATTTGTATCCACTTTAGTCAGCTGTTGCTGGGTTGTCACTGGAGCATTATCAACTCCAACCTCAATGACGGCTTCATCGCTTGTCAGTTTCCTGTCTTTCTCGTCCTCAGAGAGAGACATTTCCTCTTCACCACCCATACCCATTATCTGCTGTCGGATAAAGTCTTCATCCTCTGCAGATGATTCAGCACTTTCTGTTTTAATATCCTCACTGCTGGACGAGATGGAGGTAATCTTAAGCCTTCTCCTCTGGACTCGAGGTGAAGGGGAAGGTGAAAACTCACTAGCACTGCTCTCCTCCATTGGTTGGAAACTAAGGCGTCTCCTCTCTTTAACTGCCTCATTTATTTGCAGAGATGAATCGTTGATTGCATCTTCAACAGGAATATCGACTATTTCCCTCACATCTGTAACTCCTTGTGACTGCTCTGTTTTTCTGTTTGGATCCTCATCCCTGGTGTTTAACTCTGGCTCTGAAGTTAGGATAACATTTTCCTGTCCAGCAGAGAGGGAAGCTTTTCTCAATTGAATGGGCTCTTCTGTGGTCTCATCCTGGATTTAAGGAGATTATAGAAGAATTTATTTTGTAATCAGAAACATCAAATATTCACTTCATGCATAGTTACATTTGATATCAATATTCATAGGAACATGCTGGTTTAATTTTACATAATTTGAGTTTTCCCCTGTCCCCTTATAATTTCAACATAGTTGTATACGATGTACCCACAATTCATTTAAAAAAAAGAATGCACATATTTAAATATGGAGAGAGAGAGAAAGAGAGAGAAAGAGAATATAGAGTATAGAATATAGATTCTTATTTTTGTTGAATGGTGATATACTTACATTACAAATGGTTGTATCTGAGGCAGCTGGTTGTTGCTCTGTAATGATTTCGTCCTTTTCAGCCACTTCCTTGCCATTCAATGTGACGATGTCCGGCAGATCAAGCGGCCTTAGATCCATCGCTGGCTGCATTTGATCTTGCTCCTGTTGGACCTTGACTTGCTGCCCTAAAGGTTTTGTCTCTTCTGCGATCAATGTGACACTGCACGGCTGCACATGTTCTTCCTCAACAACCTTCTCTGGATCATTGATGTGTTCAGAAGCCAGAGCGGGTGCAGGCATTATCTCTGGAGGTACTGTGCTGACCTTATCATGAACAAGAGAAGACGGTCTTACCAAGAGCTCAGTCGCTGGGACAGCCCCAGCCATCGCAACAGGTTTAGCGTCCGCCTCCTCCTCTGGGGCAGGACGTTCCGTTTTTATCGACATTGTGTTATCGTTCGTCGATACGGCCGTAATGACGTCCATTTTGGAAGCGTCAACATCTGCCATCTCCGCCTTTTGTTGAACTGTTGCAGCCCTGGGTTCGAGGGACTCTCCTGTCGTCGTTACGCCGGCGGTGTTGGCCACTTGTTCGACAGGATCCTGCTGCTCTTTTGGGACAGCAGGTTTAGAATCTTCTTTCTGAATTGGAGTTTCTGTAAGAGTAACCAGCTTGCCGGATGTAGCGGTGAGTGCAGAAGACTCTTGGTTTTTTGCCACGGATGTTGACTGTGCCTGGGTGGGGGTAGCTGCGGACCCATCCTTCGCGGGCGCAGTGTTGGGTTCTATCTTAGAGGATGGAGCTGTGGGCTGTGTCGAAGGCTTGGCAGGTGCAGGTGAAACCTGGGACATTTCCCTCGAGTCTCCCAGCTGTCCTGACAGAGCCCTCTGAGTCTGGCAGTTCAGACAAAGCCATTCCTCCTAAAATCACAGTGAACAGTGAAACAGGTAAGTAAACAATAGAAGTGGGAAAGTGGTCAGGCTAAGTTATTTGTTATAAGACCACAGGTTTATTTATCAACGGGTTGATTAAAAAGTTTGTCCATACACCGATACAGCTGGTTTCACAGATTGCAGACATAGCCATCAGAGGCATAATATTAATGGAATTTACTTTATTGACTTCAGTCCTGCACTATTTGAGTTTGGCCAATCTCAAAAAAGAAATTGATTAAATATTAATTTAAAATAATCCATGGATTATTATGGAATATTCTAATTCTCAGATTTTCTCTGACAAGATATCAGACAAGCAATGCTTATCCTGCTAAAAAATAAAAGCAGATCTGTTTTACAGGCCATCAGAATAATTGTGGAAAATAATCCTCTGTAGAAACATTAACCATTATCAGATCTACATTTAATGGAGGTTCAAAGAAAAAAAAAGGTCTCTCAAATGATCACTACGTCTCTCAAATGATCTTTCATTAAAGAGGGGAGATGCTATTACCAGCACACCAGACCCCAGCACTGTGTTGGCCTCTGCAGACCAGAGGAGAAGGTTTATCATACACCAGGCAGTCCAGGAGGAGGACTTGGTCACCACTACATTTCAATGCCCTTGTGTGTCAGGAGATTCTCAGGCACCTCAGAACACACACAAGTACTGTCTTCTGTGTGAGTGCAGACTTCATAGCATGACTCCTGTTTATGTCAAATGTGTGTCATGTACTATGCATAAAAAGAGATAATCCATAAGATGAAGGCCTGTCGCTTTAATATGTGATGTGTCCTGTCTTTCAGTGTGTGTGTGTGTGGGTGTGTGTGTGTGTGTGTGAGACATGTTCTCGGGTGACAACTTAACGGAAAGACACACTGTTCAATAACTGCAGTGTGTAGCTGCAATATCATTTTAATTCATAATCGATTCTGTATTGATTGCATGATTTAATTTGTCATAAATTTGTTTAATGCATTATCCCTCGAAAATGTAGTTAATCAATGCTGAAATATTGATGAATAGAAATATGTTCTCATTTTATGATGGCAATTACACTCAGGGAAGATGGGAGAAAATGAATGCATTAAATGCACCTTTTGTCAATGATTCAGGATCAGTGCTTACGGTATCAAAGTAATGAACAGCCTTTGGAATGGTGAAACAGCCAAGACAGCAAATATAATACAAGAAAGACCCATCTAAAAACCAAATCTGCA
>JAOSLM010000165.1:6222723-6235302 GCA_025629765.1 Eleginus gracilis
CACACACACACACGCACACACTGTGTGCAGGTACGGTCCACATTAATACCTCTGGAATCAAACACTAATCTCAACAGCTGTCAGCTAATGCCGGGTCGCAAGCCCCACTGCCTTCGAATAATATGGTGTGAGCCAAACCGAAAGGGCACAGGAAACATATTGCACATTCCTCCAACTTAATGAATTCTCTTAGCATTAAGGCATTACAAGCCAGGAGCAAGTCAAGAGTAAATTAGACATCAAATAGGTGTAATTTAGGAAAAGGGGCCACCATTTACAAAACAGGTTGTTAACAGGTCATTGTGTTTCTCCTTCCATAGTGTATGCGGGCGGGAGTGCGGTAATGAGCCCCTTTATTAACCAACATTAGTTTAAATAAGTATAGGTGACGCAAATGGTGTTATTGACAAACCCAATAGAGCAGAGGCAAACGGTACCCAAAATATATCCAGTCAGTTCAAGGACATGGAAAGGAAAAAAAATACACAATGTTGAGACTAGGACCACCAGAGAGATTATTTTCCATTGTTAAACCACATAAATTACATTTGTGTTGCAGAACTATAAGGTAATAAGGCATTCGCTTTGCAAAGCTGGGAGAGCATTAACATCAAGCTCACGTAAGGATATTGAATATGAAGCCAGACTCCATATAAATAGGAATTAGTATGGAATCACACATCGATGTCTTTCAAAGTTGAGGAGTACTATATATTTCTTGACTTCACACTTCTCCCCATACACACAGTAGGTACGGAAGGTTGTTTATCAATAATAATTGCCTGCTTGCACACTTTCCTCGGATCTGCTAATAAAGGAAAAAGCACAAATACAAGATCCAATCAGCAAACATGAAGGCAGAGGTTGTAAATCTCTCTTTTCTCTGGTCTCACACCAATCTTCCCCCGTCGTCTTTTGTCATGGAGCCCAAACAAAACAGCCCACGCTTCCCATTCTTGGCTGTCACACAAGATTGAATTTTTATGAAACTGATACCCCCCTACCCTTCTCTCTGCTGCTCCATCCATTAGAGAAGTGGAGCAGCTCAGACGGCTACAGTGAGTTCCCTCTCAGACAGGTGCAAAGGCCTGAATGTTTCTCATGTCAAACCCAACTTTCTATGGGAGAGGAGATGGTGCAATGGGTGGGCAACTTCACTGCTCCTAGCCCTAGAACCAATTCATGGACTGGGAAAGGACGTTTAAATGCAGAAAGGACGATTAAACATTTATTTTTCATTTATGAATTCATCCTAAGGATGCACCGCTATATTTCCATTTCTCGGCTGATCCCGATATTCATAAGCTCCAGAAGCATTTCTCTTGGATCATGTGAAGGCCTACGTTCATATTTGTTGCAGTGTTGAGTAACTAGAATGTTGCATGAACAGTGCAAATGACTTTGGCCATTCCGCTTTACACTTTGACATGGCATTGGCATGCTTGGCTGAGTCTTGATTAGCATGCGTCACAGCATTGACAAAGACATCACTCAACCACCTGTGTGCGTCTGCGTAGGGGTTAGTGCTGATGGACAATCATTAGCCTCTGGAATTAGCCGCTATGGGCATCAATCATCAGGTGACCATCTTGGTTCTCAACCATTGAAGTGTTGCGATTTAAAAAGACAAAACGCAACTAAATCCACTGATTTGACATGTCTTCTATCCAGCAAGGCAAGAGAACACCCTACCTCTTAAACTACTCTATTCAGACTCCTCATTACCGCCAAAGGAAAGCCCAGCTCCCTCTGAAATAAACTCCCACTCCCACCAACCTCCAAAAGAAAATCCACTTCACCTTGTTTGATGAACCTCCCCACGGTGTAGTAAAGTCTATTTGGGCAGTAAAGGCCGGCAATAACAGCGAAAGAACTATTATAAAGGCATCAGTGTGGCGTTGTTCAGCCTAGAGTTGACGTCTGGAAATAGACTGCGCTGTGTTTTGGTAACAGGGATCAAAACCACTTTCATCATCAATCATGAGTAAACCTTTCCCACTCCCAGCATGCAGTGGGAAATTATACATACTTCATGTGACCGTTGGCTTAATTAAGGCCATTTCATCTCACCCATGGTTTGAACTAAACACCATGTTGCAGATTGTCAGAAATAATAATAGCACACCCACAGATTTACACATATTAGATTTGACAGGGGGATCCATAATGCAGATCTTTCCATAATGATTCACTACAGTAGACTAATAACAGTACACATCAACCCCAAAGGCCAATGAATTGCCTCTGTGTTACTTTCGTAAGCAGTTCTTACTTTCACAAACATAGTTTTCTAAAAAATGCCTACAGCTTTTATGTGAATAATGTCACTACTAAACTTAGAACTGGAATATTACATGTTAGTCTATGTTAAAGATGGTTGTGTATTTTGTCCGCATTTTGTTACACATTGTAAGCCCAATACCGGCATACATTTTATAAGCTAGGCTTAAAAGTGAAAAATGATACGCTGCCAAACCGACCCCCTCTATTCTCCAAAGAGAGGACCCCGCCCATGAGACCTCTATGGAGGACATGTCCAAGAACTGACACCAGATCTCCTGGGACCAAGAGACCAGGTCAAAGATCAGTTTTTAGAAACATCCCTCACCTCAACTATGGACAAAAACACAAAAAAAACAAGATGGCTCATCTGACAGGCTGGCCTTCCCCGCCCTGCTTTGTGTTGCTCTGTGCTTTGAGGCCAGGCAATTCAGAGGGAAGTGGGTGGGCCTTGTCCCCTGAATGACCAGGATGGGTGAGACTGTTATGACCACGTGTTAACGTTTATTAAAAATGACGTTAATGCTGTATATTACCTAAAAGGCATGTGTGCTTATTATAGGTTTGAGAGATGCTGGCGGTATTGTGAACAGGATTTACAACATAATTGCTCTGAGTAAAACGATGACATTCATATTCAGGACACACAAACGCAGTCCAAACACTGGAGGCTAAATAACAAACCAACCCAGTGTGCAGTGCAATTACTTTCCATTACTATCCGTAAACTTGTGTCACAGATATTGCCCTCTTTCAATAACATAAAACATGAACATGGAACGCAAAATCTATATTTGTCTAGCAGGGTTTGTGAAGCATCTTTCTCCCATTACCATCTTTCAGCAATTAAGCATGAATCACAACAGTGTTGCGTGGGAGGTATTCAGACATTAATAACATTATAGCTAACAGGAATGTTAATACTTAGAATTGCAATGTAGGGAACTTTCAAAAATCGAAAGGCGCCGACTGCTTCTGTCCACAACAGATACTTTGGAGATGTGTGGTCTGAAACGCCGGCACGATGTCAGGTACACATGACGTTTGTCCTACCTTAGGCGTTTCGTCTGGCTTCTCCGTCTCTTCTGCACACACTGTCATCTCACGGGATATCCTCGTGTCACCCTGTGAAACCAGTTCAGAGATGAGTGACTCAGAGACAGGGAGAAGGGAGACTTTGGCATCAATCAACTAACCGAACAGAAAAACTGTCCATGACTAAACTCATGTTTAGTTTAGTTAAATACCCTAAATAAAAACAAATATTATGAAAGTAAGATTTAAGCGTTTATGTGTCATGATACAATTTGCTTGCTCTAATAGAAAATATATAAGAAATTGTGTATCTATATTTTTTTATTATAATAAATATTCTTTGAAAAATCGAAGGAAGTGGTTCATCTCACCTTGTAAAACCCAATCACCTGATCAGCAATGCTGTTGATGTTCAGCATATATTGGTGCAGTTTTTGCTGATACTTGAGTGCAGCGAGCTGTGCTTCGCCCTGTAGAGATGACACCTGGGCCAGCAGAAACTGCTCTCTTCTGCCCCACCTTAACTTCGCCATCCGGGATTCATGCTGCAAAGTTGCGCTCCTCCGTTCAATGTTATTTGAATGAAGTCGAAGTGCCGCCAAACAAGAGTGGTTTCCTTGAAGGGACAGTAAAAGCCCACATCCCTTTCCACAAATATAGCGATCTCGCTGATCACCGTCTTGTTCAGCTTGAGAATCCATCACACCGGAGCGCAAAACTTGACAGATGATTTCTTCCCGGGAAAGTGGTCACTCTGCGCACATGCTTTTCTTAAACCGATCAGCCAATAGCGGAGGTTTGTAGTCTATTTAAAAAAAGGCAACCCCAAACAAGCTGAAACAAGTTTTCAAACTTGCTGTTGCTCGGTCTACCCCAGGCGGAGAGATGAAATGATACTCAGGGTAGGTTGAGCTTAATGAGTCGGCCAGAGGAAACTTTCCTCCCATGCGTACGTGAATGCTCTCACAAGCGCGCTCCGCTCCCTGAAGTCGCCACTGCGGTTCTACAATAAAAAAATCGGGTATGTTGTTTTATAGTAAATAAATAGAAGCATAGCTTTTTTATATTACATACATATTAAAACGCGACTACCTCGAAAACATGAGCCTCTTTTATGGATTCCAACTAAGTGATCACAGGATACTCGCCGCTGGAGGTCACTGTTTCTCTCTATAGATTCAGCGATAGCCTCTCAAATGTTTATTGTGTAGTGTAGGGTTTGAGGAAGCATTCCGATCACCAATAAGTCCTGGAATATAATATATACTAGAATACTTATAAACATATTTAAATCTCAAGAACACTTGAATGACATAATACTGGCTGGGCATCTCAGGTGGGCTTCATGTTTCTGCCTATGGAAAGCAGAACGTGTATAATGTGCGGTCTGATCATGCGTAGGAGTCTAACAATGTATTAAACAGTTACGTAATGGGTGTCAGAAAGATTAAGGCATTTTGTAAACGTTGATTATAGTTAAAGGTTAGTGTAATTTGATGTTTTATAGAAGTAACATGTATACCAGAAATGTAGCACTGCAATAAAGTTGAAAGGAGGTCACTGTAAAAAGATGTATGCTTATGCATTAGACTATTGAGCCTGGATAATGTAGTTATTGTATGGCCGAAAACCAGATGAATGGGAGGGATAAGTTAAGACTAAAAGCAGATGGTTTGATCAAATCCCTGCAGAATCTGAATGGCCAACAATCCCATCTGTGACTTAATTCAAATATCCAGTAGGTTGGCCTTCTCAGATCATTTGGGAAAAGGTCCAACTATAGAACCTGTTGAAATTTTTTTGGAGTGAAAAGCTAAATAGACAATTTGCCAAAGTACGTTAACGCTATAATTCCTGTCAGTCACTACTGCCCTTAACGCGAGTTTCGTGATGAGTAATGCACCGTTAAAAGATGCTTTAACTGAAAGCTACCATTAATGTCAGCAAGGAGGAAACTAATGGGGTGTGGGAATGATTCAGGGTCCACTTCCTATAGCTTTGGGATGAGGCCAGATTTTGACGAGAACCTTCGTGGGAATTCCCTTAGAAACGGTCTGTTCAGAACTTCCTGTGTGTATTTGTGCCATTGCTTAAGCCTTGCATTTATTTCTAGAGACATTTAATGGTCACTGCTGTATGGCGTGTTATTCTAGATGCAATATATTTTAGTATTGCCTCAGATCTTATTCAAAACCAACCCAAACAACCGTGATGACAGTGTACCCCACCCCCCAGGATGTTTCTACAGCCAATTTCAGTCTAGCTGCAGTTCCAAGTATCCAAGAAAATGACTTCAATGTCTATTCCCTTCTCCCCTTAAAACTGATGGTCAAGATTTGAGTCTTAAAGTTTTTGAAAATAACTCATTCCCTCTACATTTTGGAACGTCTGGTGCAGAAGCCACGCTGAGTGAATTATGTTTCAATTGGTTAGAAATTAGGTCATTTTCTTATTTAGAGGCAGGCACTTTCAACCAGAACAGAATTGCACTCACAAGTAACTGACGAAAGGCCCTGAGATTGCTCAAAAAAATTACAGCTCTTAAAAATCTGACATCACCTTTAATTCATTTGGAGTGCCAACCTGTGGGCTGCTCTTCCAGTTCATATTCTGCCAACAGTACTGACATTGTATTAATATAAACTCTTACTGGAAAGAAAAACAAAATTGAAAACTAACACTTTTATAAAAAGAGTTTATTTATGAAGCAACACGTATTGAATTTCATCTCTGAAGCCTTTGAGGTTTCAGTGGACACAAGAAGCTTGAGAGACCAAGGGAAAGGTTTGGTTTTGAGGAAACGCATGCTGTAGAAGTGAAAGACTAGTAGGTCACTGGTCCGGTAGACCGGAATAGATCAACTTGTCCTTATGCACTGGAGTGTTTGAAAGGGGAAAAAAAAGGCAAGTCAGTTTCACACAGTAAACTGTTCAGTCATTTTAATCATGACCCCCCCCCCCCCCCCTCCCCCTTTAAGAGATGGCCGTAAATATTCATAGCCCTCGACTGGAATTCAACTTTTGATAAAAAAAAAAATATATATCTTTAATTACAAATGAATACCGATACTTTCCACAAATGGTTATTCTGTTCGTGGCTGGCGCTGCCATCCTGGATTTTTATAGCCCATCCGATTTTATGCTTGATACATTCATTTTGCTTAAAGGTTGACCTTTCCTGGAGTGACAGGAGGTTTGCTGTCACACAACCATCAATGGCAGGCCATCCAGATGAGCTCCCATCTAGGGATATATAAACAAGATGTCAATGTCCACTTCACAGCTCTGCTAGATGGATGCAACTAGAATTGATTCAGTCACCTCAACTTTGGCCGTTATATATTTCTAGGACCAGCAACACTGAGCTGCCCCTGAAGAAAAAAACAATAGACTCTTACCTAGCAATTTTAAGTGCTTGGCACATGTTTCTATGCATGTATGTACTGCATAGACAGATAGCATTTCCTTTTCTATTTAATCTGAAATATTTACTTATCGTTAGTCACCAAGTTATGCCTCTGCTAAATGTAAAAAATAAGGCATCTTGACCGGTTTGTATTCAAGCATTTAGAATTCTTAATTAAGATAGTTACATCATTTAAATAGAAAACTCACCAATATGAAGCCAGCACGAGTCACTTCTGGCAAGATGGTTTGGTTACCGTCAAGGAACCTTCTAGTCTAATCATCAAGCGCTTCAGTTATCCCTAAAGTGGTCAACTTTAAGTGCCACTGTGGTCGATTATACAATCTTCCAATGGTCTATGCAAAATTCATCAAATTGATTATACTAAAGCTGCAGCATCTGGCAGTGAAGATGTTCAGGGTTGCCAGACCCAACTCTACAAACCAACACGTTTGGGCCAATATGAAATTACAAGTGCAACGTTGACAGCACAATTGCTCTGGAACAACAAAGGATCTACCAAACTACTGGTGCAAAGCTCTCCGTTGGCCAACAGTTCAAGTGGAGCAAACCATATACCGAAAAGTTGCTTTGGAACAAGCTAGTTAAACAACTTCTAGAAAGGACCTTGTTAGACTTGAGGCCCAACCTAACAGCAATGTGGCACCAAAGGAAAACGCATTGCACAGATGCAACACGATGCAAGCAGCATTAATGACACCAAACTTATTTTAAATTTGCAATAGTTTGAAGTAGTGTGTGCATGTATAATCAGGTACCGAGTAGTCCTATTATAATTACAAATGTTAGCATGACAACAGTCTACCAAGCCTAAACCAACCAAACCAACTAATTCGTCTTCAGACTTCAAAAGGTTCAAGGGAAGTAAACAACGGAACAGAACAACTTATTTCTGTCTGCCCGGCTTTGTTTGTGCTCAAGTTTGTACATTTTACGAGCAATTCCAATTAAGCCACGGCGATTGGGAGCTCCCCGGTCACGCAGTACCCAGTAGACTGTCCCCGGTCTTGCCGCAGGGCGTCGCACTTTCTAACTTCTCCCTGACAGGTGATTTTTCGCCATAGCTTCTACATTTTAACCCGTTTGTTTCTAGTTACGACGGGGCATCCCTAGTGTAGTTAATAACGTCGGTAATATATGGGGGGCAGCGGGCCCCCCCATATACGTCTAGTCAGTCAGCTGGAGCACCACATTCAATAAAAATAAAAAACATCACTGCAACAAAAGCTATTAATATATAATCTGAAATGTGTTTTTTATGTCTAAAAGTGGGCCTGATATTAACACAACAATCTGCTGCTTGGGGTGCTTTTTGAAAAATAAGTTGAGGTAGGTAATGTGTTGAATCTAGCAACAATATTTCGAAGTTGGAATCAATGATTATATGTACAAAAGCATTTCCAAGAAGACAATAGTCACATGTAAGAGTTAACTACATTTTTTTATTTGTTGCTTTTAAATCCAGCCGATCAGAGTCCAGTTCCTTCTACCGTCCTCAACCATTCGATAACAATTAAAGCGCTTCAACAGCGGTCAACAGCCAATCACACGACACCAAGACCCAGTGGTTTCCATATGGTGGTTTCATTCATTCATCCCCCTAACCAATCATTTGCATTGACAACTCAAAGACAACTCAAAGACTCAAGGCGTGAATATGACTATCTTTAATCAGCCAACACACACATCATCCTCATCATCTCCACTGAGGACCGCCAACCCCTGGGGAGGAAATATAATCATGTATATATTGTAAAGCCATCGGGGGGGGTTCAGAAGAGACCGGTTGATTCCCCCTGCAAAGTATAAAAACCCACCGCTGTAGAAGTTACTAATTTAGTTTTTCCGACGTTCATGCATGGTAGAATGTATGGTTCTGAGTTGCCGCTTTCTCCAAAATATGTCTTACGTTCAAGGCATTCATGCATTCGCGCAGCTGGTCGGATGCTTGGATGTTGCATGGGTGGGGGGCGGCGGGGGGCAGGAGAAAAGCACTTGGTGGCGGATGTGGATATAGTTACGATGATAAGCTTGGCTAGCGTCAGTCACACAAAACATGAATCTGTACGCGGTAGTAATAGTAATCATAATAGTAAACGCTGCATTTATTTTCTCTCCACATTTAGTTCATCAACTTCCGGGAAATGAGATACCTCGAAAGAAAAATCTCTCACGTTTCAGGGACGAACAAATATTGAAAAAATCCCAAATTTGATGATATATATATATATATATATCATCAAATTTGTTATCAAATCAAATATATATATATGAGCTGTTCGGATGACCACGCTCATTTGGACAAACAAATTAAGGTTTACGTTTGCGCAGCGTCTAAAGGAATGGCTTGCTCGTCCGTCTGCGTACAGACCGATTACGAAAAAACAACAACGATGCACGTAAGATTAGGAGCTAGGCAAGTTGGGTCATTAGAAAACATAATGGAGCCATCGAAGCAGCAGCCATTGCACGATTACTGAATGAGGTGTCCATCACTGTTTAAGGTGATACTTGAACATAGCCATGGAGGAAAACCTAAATGATGGAACAAATACTTTACAGTAAATGAAAATGCCAACATTCTTTACAAAGCACCAGTTGGTACCATTTGTACCAAGGTCAAAATGACGGTCAAGACAAAAGCATTTCTAAATGCGCACACCTCACTGTGTAACACTTTGCCACATCAGATTGGAATAAGGGTAGGCAGGCCTACGAAGCATTTTAGATACATAAGTATTCAACATTAGATCAAGATGGCCACTGTCACAGCATTTCAGACTGGATTCGAAACTGTTTTTTCTGACACATTATCCGGTTAATTATAGGGTCCATCCATTTGCTTTACATTCAACTGTGGAATTGTTCTGCCGTCACCATTGTTTAGGAAGTGGTTGGGAATCCTTTAATTTTACAATTTGCAATGATCTGCAATAGGAGATAAATTCGATTCGAGTATGTATCATTGCACAGATAACACCAATAGCACATTCAAATGTAAATTATTGCATATATTACATTACCATGGCTTTCCTTTTACTACGATGCTAAATGTTGTTATTTGCTTGGACTGTAACTCTGTAATGGAGGATGTGCTTGTTTCTAAAAGACAATAAAAAAAAAGTAAGTATTCTGCGCTGCAGTATTATAACCACAAAGACAATTTCATAAACGTGTGTACACTTATCGTTCACAACTATCTACCTGTTAGCTTATAACATGGAATGCATTACCGGAGAGCCTATCCAAAAACGTCAACGCATTGGGAAATCCCGACAAATCACATTTATCGACATTTTCATCTGTTTAATAATAGAAAATTTAAATAACTCAGAGGGACGGCCACTCACGTTTACTATCCGTTTTAAGAGGAGATCATTGTGAAAGATAAGAGTCATCGTTTACATAAGGCATATTGAACAAGTTGACAGAACACCGTTATTGAAACTCCACCCAAGATGCTTTGTAGATAGTGAATAAGGGATGTCTTTGCCCATGTCCAATTCGTGTCAAACTTTCTTATTTTTTTTTTTTAATCCCACAAACATATTCCGTAGCGGGTGGACAGTTGGAATATGTTGGTTTTGTTTGGTTGCGGGGTGGAACCAAAAACATTGTGGAAAGAGTTCATGTCCTCATACGCTGCCAACATCACAGAGTCCCCTTCACAGGAAGTGAAGACATGAGGTGCCACTACATTCAAAAGTCCAGGCAGAGGAGGGCCATCAGCAGTAGGGACAGCAGGCCCAGAGACCGGGCAGCCATTACACCTTCCCCTGGGGACAGACAGAATGTTGCTCATGTCAATTGGCATCATAAGAGTGACTTGTTATGTTAAGGTTAACGTCGTTTTTTTGTATGAACTCTTATTTCCATTTAGCAATTTAACAGTTGGTTTGATCTAAAGCAGATTACAGTGATTTCAGACACAGGTCATTAAAGAGGAGAAAGTTGTTTCAGCAAATATCCATTCAAGCAGCCTGCAGACATTGGGGAATGAGCCCAGAATCTTCCTGCTGGGCGTCTGAATATCCTAGCCACTACAACATCCTTCTCCATAAAACTAAATAAATAAAAAGTGGCTTATTTGAATACGTGCTACAACCTAGCTGCCATCGATCAAACCTAAGCCATAAATTATAATGTCCCCCCCACCCTTTTTCTTTAGGTTTGTTTTCCTCAGAGACGGGGGGGTCTCTGAGGAAAACAACCCCCCCCTCCTAAACGGTCAGCCATTTGTCAAAGCCAAGTCATTTGTCAGTGGCTCGCTTTTATAATCCTCTGCAGTTTAAATCCCAGAGCCAGAGACGTCAAGCTGTCAGGTGTGCCTGGGTCCAACGATAAAGGGATGAGAGAGCCCCATGAGGGGGGGGGGGGGCAGGGGGATGGGTGCTAATCAAGATCAATTACGGAGTCTTAGGACCCTTCCACCCATTTTGACCCCCAGCACCAAATGGTCCATTGGGGGCAAGAAGGAAGATGGGGTTTTGGTCTGGAACCTAAGACTCCACAATCGTACCATCGTCCTCTCTCTCTCTCCGAACATAAGCCTTCCCAAATGTGAGGGCTTTGCCGTGGTGGCTACTGGGGCGCCCCTGACAGTAACAAATGATTCATAGCCCCGTCCGTCCGTCCTCAGCTTTAAACCCACTGTAATCCTTCTGGTGAAGGGCAGGCCTGGGATAAGCAGTCACACCCGCTGCCTCGCCACTGTGGGTTTGTAGTGGGGCCAGCTCCCCTCTCAAATGCTTTCCCATGGAAATCAAACATTTCAATTTGGAGTGAAGGGGATATTTCACAACATATTATAGGATTTTTTTATTCATAATTTATATTGCACTGAACTCTGCAAATGTAATTCCAAAATAATAATATATGTGCTTATGTATATGGATCCAAATTGAATAATTTTAGATAGATAGACAAAGCAAAGGGAACTACCTTTGCTTTAAAGTTAGGGTAAGCAAAATTGCACAAACCCGCCAGACTAAGCTCAATTTAATTTAATTTGGGCTGCAACACCAATAGATAACAGATTCTTTCTTTCTTTTTTTTTTGCAGAGAATTTTGCTGATTGAATGCAGTCGGGATGTAAAACGACACGTCAAATAGGATGAAAAATGCATCTCACCAGCCTAGCTTTAAGAAAACGAAAAGCATCCTAATAGCATCACGCAGGCCATGTGCTTATCAGCTTATCAGGAAATCCCAGTGGTTTTTCCAAAGTGTCAATCCAACACATGACCGATACTAAGCATCGTTCTCATCTCCAGCCCATAATTACCTGTGATGCCTGTGATATGAATCTGTGACACGGCCCCGTCCCCTCCGTCACTGTGGGCCCGCACCTCCACCACGATGCCTTCCTTGGGCAGGGGCAGGTCTATAGACTGCTTGAAGGTTGTGTACAGAGAGGTGGTGGTGGTTTGGCCCTGCGTTCTGCACAGGACCTATGGACACACACACAGCACACACACACACACACACGGTACGCAGCGCGTGTGTGAATAACGACAAAGCATGGTTTGAGAAGACGCCGCTAGGTACAAAAGACGGCTCACCTTGTAGAAGTTGACGGCGGACTCGTTGACCAGGGGCTCCACCTGCTCCCACTGGATGTTCACCTGCTGACCCTTGAACTTCTTACCGGTGATTCTGGGACGTTTACTGGGAGCTGGCAGGACGAGAAACAACGCAATGAGGCATAAGACCGTGACAGAGTCAATCCCAACCCCAAGTTAGGGTTTGTGGGAAGAACAATAGAGTATGGTAAGGTATAGTATAGCAGAGAATAATGAGGTATATAGAAGAGTATGGTAAGGTATAGTATAGCAGAGA
>JAOSLM010000165.1:6402132-6412988 GCA_025629765.1 Eleginus gracilis
CACACACACACACACACACACACACACACACACACACACACACACACACACACACACAGTTGTGGTTGTTGTGGTATTAGGTGGGGTCGGTGATACATTCCTATTCACTCAGACCTAGTGAATAGGAATTGTAAGAAATAAAACCCATAATTGTATCAGTGTTCCAAGACCAATTCCTTTTATGTGAATTCCTAGTGTCTGAATAGGCTAATTAACACATTCTGGTTCTGAGTGATTGCGTAGGCCTACCTTTTCCCTTTGAAGCAGAAGCTTCTTGGCTCTTTCCTCTGTTGCATTTATCTCCCTGGTCACAGCGGCAACAGTGGGTTTAGCCTGTACGTCCTCATCCTTCTCCTGCACCACCTCAGCACTTTTAGGTTCCACCGCCCTGAACTTGGGGACCAAAGGCCTTATATAGTTTCCCACGAATGCCTGGACAGTTGGTGCAGAGTAGGACAGGTAGTGTCCGAAACCCTTCTTTTGTGTGGATGGGGAACTCGTAGCAGTGGACTCTAAACTTTTATTATTGGACACTGGTGTGAGACTACTGCTCTTTCGTCCCTGAACGGAGGTAGAGGCCTTTTCCTGAGTGGTAGTGGTGCTGCCAAAGTAATTGTTGACATGATTGGCCAGGTAACTGTAAGTCTCATCCAAACTGACTGAGAAGGTGCTGGGATGGAAGAGCTGTGGTGGGGCGGTGGCCTTGGACACAGTTGTGTTCTTGGTCCCTTTGCCATTCGCTTGGCCCTCAATTCCTTCCTGCTTCTTTACAGCCCCAGTGCTATTAGCAGCGGTGACAACATTTCCTGGGCTTTTCTCTTGAAGGTCAAGCTCACTTGGGACTGTGGCGGTAACTGTTGCCTGGACATCGTCTTGGGAGGGGACAGAGTTATCGTTCAAAGCTTCTTCTACTATCGGAGGTGTCTGTGTTGTCGAATCGAGTGCAGTAGCAGCAGTGGAAACGGAATGAACATGGGAGGGAGCGGGGGGGAGAGGGGAGATTGTGCCCTGGTGGGTTTTTACGGTTTCCGTCCCCCCGCTCTCCTTAACCTCTTTGCCCGCTTGGGAAGCAGCTGGTTTGAGCCGGGCTATTTTAGACTTGAGTTCCGTGTGGGTCCCGCTCACAGCCTTGGAGACGGTGTCCAGCGTGCTCCGGATGCGAGACATGTGTGGGCTCAAACCGGCAAACCAACGAGAAGTGGAGGTGTTCGAGCACAGTGTGCTGGTGTGGAGTCTAGCTCTGCAGAGCCATCCCTTACGTCCCCAGCTCCGAGTGGTCAAGGGGCTCTTCCAGCTGAGGCAACCAAACTTGTGGTTGATGGACGGACGGACATGGAGTCTGCAGTGGCCGCTGCGTAAAGGAAACAATGCAAGTGATGCCGCAGGTGTCTGCCACACGTGGACGGCTCGGCCGACTTTCAACACCAAGGTATCTGGAGGCCATCTAGGAGCCATACCGTTTTCCCCTTCAGGTGACTTCTCAAGCCTTCACTGAATCCAATTGACCATTCTGTCTAAGCTGTTGATGAACAACAGAAAAGTATGACATGCATGAATGAGAGAAGACAAAAACAAACAAACATGGAAAAGAACATGACACATAAACTCAGAGCCAGCGTCTGGTCAATGGCTATTAATTGTAGGAAGAGGATAGTTCCACAAACAACAACAACAAAAGTAGTGCATGCTAGAATAAAAGAAGACAACATATGAAACGGACAAAACACAAGACCTCAAGAACTGATTAGTGAAAAGATCATACACATATACATATATAGCTATTCATCTTTCTACCTTGTGCTGACAGAGACTAAAACATTTAACATATCTAACGTTACAGTCCCGGATTACACAGCGTATAGCAAGCAGGCTAACGTACCTAGCTAACATTTAACGGGGCTGAAACAAAACAAAATATACCTACCAGCGTATAAAAAAGTCGTATTACGTATTCGTGTTATTATATCGCTAGCCAAAAGAGATACTATGACCGCAGACGGAAAGGGCTTCAAGATAACAAAACAAGGAGGAGAGTTGATTTGACGCTATCTCTGACGAATGACGTGAGCACGTCAGACATCAGAAAAACAATGGTCACGTGATTTCGAGCTTGAGCTCCTATTGGCTGCATAAATGGGTACATGCAATGCCGCGTTCTTATTGGTCACAGTCGTGCTGATTACTGCTGTTGAGTTCAGCGCTGTTAGGCTGAATGGAGTTGAGTGAAGTGCGAAGCAGTAAACAACGCTTGGACATTTGGAAGTGAAAAAACGTGGGAGTTTACGCATCAATATGGTTATTTGGTAATGACAAAAGTAGAGCGATGATGAGAGCAGGTTTACATGGAAGGAGGAGAGATGGTATGACTGGTATTCATCACTTGAAATCTTAATTATTCATATAATGGTCTATTTATACATCGATCAATTTCCCTGTATTCTTTAATCGAAATATCCCATGTCCAGACAGATTATTGACAGTTTAACAAGTTTGCAGACGTCCGCCTCCACTAGAGGGCAGCAGACGTCCGCCTCCACTAGAGGGCAGCAGACGTCTTGGTTAAAAGTCCTGCTATGGAGAAGAAGAGAAGAAAACGCGTCCCTCGTCCACAATCCTCAATTTTCATCTTTCTTGTCTGATCTGTGATGTTTCTTATTTGACCAAGGGTCCATTAGGCACATATACGCGGATTACCACGAGGTATTTGAGGTGTATTTACAATCATTCGTTCCCTGAAAAGGTGGGTAATTTCACAAAATGTTATACAATCGTGTAGAAATATTATATTTAGTGTAACGTTATAATGTGACATCCACAAACAAGGCTACCTGTACCGTGGAGTGTTATTGAGGAATACACATCTCAATGACACAAATAATAATAATCTGGTGCGTTAAACCGCAACAATCCATCTCTTGAGTACATTGTTTTGAAGTAATAAACATCTCGGGATGAATTATCATCGGATTTTCTCTCAAATGTCCCAAAGTTGCCTGCATGATGCAACATTGCATTTGGATAATTAGTAAAATAAGGATATACTATCAAGTAGATGATGTGTAACTAGACAAGAACCAACAAAGTCTCATGCTGAAGTATAATTCTGTTACTGGATGTATATTTGATACTGCGGTAGCACTGCATTGTTGTGTTGTTATACATACATCACCTGCCTTCATAGCATTCATACGAACTAAGGACATTGTTCACACTCACAGATGTGTCCTTTAGTTAACGTTACTGTTATTCCAGCCGATCACAGAGCACGCCACTCTGTTAACACTGCCACTAACCACGTTTTGTCCTACGCAGAAACTATGGCGAATGCACAGTCGGCTTTAACGTTTGCTGTCTGTGTCTTCATGATAACCGAGTTGATCCTTGCAAAAAAGGATTACTATGATATTCTCGGCGTGCCTAAAGAAGCCACTGAGCGTCAGATAAAGAAGGCTTTCCACAAGCTCGCTATGAGGTATCACCCAGATAAGAACAAGAGTCCAGATGCTGAGATGAAGTTCAGGGAGATTGCTGAAGGTAGGACATTATTTTCCTCCACCTAAATCTAAATACCAACACAACGTTTAAATTATTGTTATGTTATTTAAGTGTATTGAAATCGGTTGTAGATTGTACTTTTTCTTTTTAACCCTTTTCTTTTTTCAAACAGCCTATGAAACCTTATCAGATGAGAAGAGGAGAAGAGAGTATGACCAGGTTGGACATAACTTGTACTTCAACAGAGAGACCCAGGGCAGAAAGAGGCAGAATGTCCACCAGCCTTTCAACTTCAACTTGGACGACATGTTCAAGGACTTTGACATCCACAGCCAGAACAGGCATGCCCGGCATCAGAGAAACTTTGAGGAGCTCTTCAGATCCCACCAGGAGCTCCACAGTAAACACAAAAGACATGTCCAGGGGTCTTTCGGAGCGGGGGTCTTCGATGACGTTTTTGAGGATATGGAGAGAATGTTCACCTTCAAAAAGCAAGCCAAGCAAAGTGACAGTGGGTTTCAGAGTGCGTCAAAACAGCATTGTAGAACAGTGACCCAGAGAAGAGGAAATATGGTGACCACTTACACAGACTGTACTGGGTCTTAATACAGTGTATCAAACTGAACTTTATCGATGATTAACCTGTCTGAGGTTTGGTCGTCTGTCTGTTGACCAAAAACTGTTACCTTCAGTTGCTGTATAATGTTTAACCTCAGAATGGAGGCATGACACATGCACTGTACACACAGTTGAAATATGCTCTTACGGATGGTAGTTAACTGTCTGTAAATGTTATCTCAATGTATTTTATAATGTCAAGTAATTATTTTGAGATATAAAAAAAAAAAGAAAGCTTATACTGAGAAAGCATCTGTAATGCAGCGGTGATAGTATTTTTGTGAGCACTTTTTAATGGCTGGATGTGAAAGCGATCTACATCTTAAGAAAAACAGATGAGCTTTATATTTCCAGAAAAAAACCCTGATATTGGTTGAATACCTCCACTTACTACAGCTACTACTTCTAGTCATTCTTTGTACAGTGTGTGTACTTTGTGTCGGGCGTTGTTTTCTATTGTGTTCCTCTGCAGAAGGCAGAGGAACACAAGGCAGACAACAATAGCAAAAAGTGCTGTTTAGCTTATCATTGTGCGCTGGGGAACAATGTAAACAAAGGTCTGCTGCTCTGCATGTTTGCCTTTTTCCTGTTATTTATATGTGTTACTTATTTTGTGTGATTCGAGACTACATTCAATAGATTTAAAAGATGTGGTTTGATTTTACTATTTGGAAGGCAAGCTGACCTGTAGTTTCCATCTGGTGGCCTTATGGAAACGTCACACAGGACCAGCATGTTTAACTGACGCCTAGTAACATAAACATGTCTATAATCCTAATGTCTTGAATAATGTATTCTATAATACACATAGCACTTTCATTTCTGTATGTATAATATTCGAATCTTGAATGTATGTTTTACACTTGTTTTGAAAAATAAAAGGTTTCAATTCAGAATTCAAGTCATTGATATTATTTTGTGGCAGTGGATCATAATAACAGACACATAGAATCCCGTTATTTAGTCAAAACAAAGACTTAAAGACTTTTTGCATTTATGCAAATTACCCTCATTACCATACCGTTGTCTGAAAAGAGTGCCTCCCTCCTTGGACATGTGCGACGATAGTGTCCACTCTAGGAAATGTAGTTTACTACTTGAAGGGTCCTCGCGTCGGAACAGTTGAGAAAACTTCTCTTCAACTCAATATCCCATGATGCAACACCGAAGCGTTTCAATCGTTGTGGTTCGGAGAGGCTAGATGTGCCAGAGAGACTAGCTGAGGGGCATTGAATGACTTTGTGTCCAACAAGGTAGTAGTACGTTATTTTAGGGTAAAGGTGAAGAACGGGACTATAACTATGGAGGCCCTGATACCTGTCATAAATAAACTACAGGACGTATTTAACACGGTCGGCGCGGATATCATACATTTACCGCAGATAGTGGTCGTTGGAACGCAGGTATGAAGAACGAGTTAGCTGGGGAAGCTAGCAGGCTAGCTTCACTTCATCTGCAAGAAACTTGTATCCGTCTCTCACATGTGTTTACATATATTATGGCTGGCTATGTAATGCAGTCTGCTTCCATCGTTGAGACCTCTATATACGTGTGTAGGTAGATACGTTTGTCAAGCAATAACCACGATGTGCGTCACTCATTTTACACATCCACTTTCTCAATCACTCGCATCTGTCGCACTGTCAAACGAGCTGTCCCACTAGTTTGCTGCAATGATATGTCCATGCAATGCTATTTGATTCTCCAAAATAGGATATGTTAAGGTCAACACGTACTTACAAGGAGAATATTAGTGGGTTGTCATGTTTTCAGAACCACATACAAACAAATTGTGAGATGATCTTTATTAACACTTGGTAACTTTTTCCATACAGTGCAGTCTGATTGGATTAGGAAAGGCACTTTCTGTGAAATGGTTACTCTCACCAGCACACTAGCTAATAGGATGCCACTGCCTAAGTCCTTTGGCATGGACCGTTGCAGAATGGGTCAAACACACTTAAGGTTAGATCTGGCTAGCCCTCCAAGACTTAAAATCCAAGGGCATTTAGTCACGGTATTCTCGGTATCCTATGGAGTTGAACACCAGAATCAAGTGGTGTGGAAGTTCATAGTTCACAGATAAAGTGTTATCATTGTGTATCTCACTTCTTTGCTGTTGTTGTGTTTACAGAGCAGTGGGAAGAGTTCTGTGTTAGAAAGTCTGGTTGGCAGAGACCTCCTTCCTCGCGGGACAGGTATAGTCACACGCCGGCCCCTCATCCTCCAGCTGGTGCACATCGACACAGAAGACCGCAGGAAAACATTTGAGGAAAATGGTAATGCAAAACTTGTTTCTTAATTGGCCTGATTATGTCTGACATGGTTGTTGTGGTTGTGTTTACTTGGTTCCCTCCCAACGTTTTTGCCAACTATTTGAAGGATTATTTTTCTTGGCATTGCTAGATGAAGTTAACCAGTGGCATTCACTGCTTGGCATGTGCCTTTTTTAGTTGCTGGAGGCGACTGGCTTTGTTTATGACTCAACATATAAGGTGTATTTGACGGTGCATTTGAGGTCATGACAAAGTGAAAGTATGAACTTATGTACAATGGCAGCTCAGTCTGATAATTTGAAGTCAGCATTTTGTATATACTGCACTGCAGTGTCCTTTACCTGTAGTGACCAGGTATCCAACAGTGGACCAGACCAAGTTTTGTGGATGAAAGTGGGGTCACTCTAGTCCCCAGCTGTGTAAATAGCATCACTAGCACTGCAATGCTGCAGTTTACCCTAGGATAACACCTGTATACTTCTCCTGTCATTTCTTCTTAACTACAGAATCCAAATCCAGGAAAAATGGACGGCTTAACCAAGGTCTCCCTTTCGGCCATTTTTATTATTTTTCTTCGTCTGTGCTTAGCAGCTACCCCATCTCTGTTGTTGCCGTTCCCACCCTGCCTCTTATTAAACTGGATTATTCTACTACTCTCTTGTTGTATAACAAAACTAAGGAGTCCACAATTCTGAATTTAATCTAATCATCCCTGTCATGTTTTTTCATTTATAGCTTTATTTCAGAAACATCAATATATGCTTCTAGGCGTGTGCTTCCCATAATGTCCCACGCTATAGTTCCTGTTTTTGCCCCCTACTGCTGTTGTTTTGGAACTGTTTTTGCAAATTGTCCATGCCCTGGCTTCACTCTTTTTGATTTAGCTGAAGAGCCACCAACCCATCCCAGCTGAGCGAGCAAAAAAAAAAAAAAAAGCTTTCTCAAGGTGACAGCTGTCAACTCTGCTTTGTGTGTGTGTTTTCTTTAGGCATTGATGGAGATGAATGGGGAAAATTCCTTCACACCAAGAATAAGGTATCATACCCTCCCTTATCCTATTCGCTTGATTGTGACATATGAAGGTTGAGTCAGATACAATTGTAAAATAAGTTATGTTGGCTATAGAATGGTTCCCTGATATTATGGGTCAGTGACTCATTTATTGTTTCCTATATTTCTTTAAGCAGCTCCCAACATTGTCCTTGTAGTGTATTTATATTGGGAAAAATACAGAGGAAACCAGGGAGTCCACATGACCACCGTGTGATTCTAGAGCCTCACAACAATGGATTACTATGTTAGGCAGGCTAGCTAGTGAATTACTATCCTGTTTTGTGTTAGAATGTTGAAATCCTCATGCATTACTTTGGTTAATGAAACTCTGGATAATGACAGGTAACCTAAGTAAAGTAGTACTATAGTTAAATTACATTTTGCAATGGATGGACAGGTTTATTGTGTTACGGAGGGTCATTATCACCCTCATACACAACAAATGTTCATTGTTTTCTTCTGATCTACTTTACGTTGTTTCAGATATATACAGATTTTGAGGAAATCAGACAAGAAATCGAGGCGGAAACCGAACGATTATCCGGCACAAACAAGGTTTGCTTATCAGAACAGCTCAAATTTATGTATTTAGTAAGAACAAGTGCACATATTTGAGATGGCATCCAGTGATCTCAAACTGTACATTTTGTAAAGTAACCCAAGAACCTGGTTCTCCCCCCAGGGAGTCAGTGACGAGCCCATCCACCTTAAAGTCTTCTCTCCTCATGTCGTGAACCTGACGTTGGTGGACCTCCCTGGACTAACAAAGGTGCGAACAAAACCAATCCTTCACCTGAAAGCAGATCAACATCACGTGTCCCCCGGCTGCGGGTATGTTCTAAACGCACGCCGCTTCCTCAGGTCCCCGTGGGCGACCAGCCCAACGACATCGAGCTCCAGATCCGAGACCTGATCCTGAAGTACATCTCCAACCCCAACTCCATCATCCTGGCGGTGACGGCCGCCAACACGGACATGGCCACCTCTGAGGCCCTCAAGGTGGCTCGCGACGTCGACCCCGAAGGTGAACATATATATATACGATACAATATACATCGCCGTCTCGCTCTCCTCAGACCGCTGCCCCGTTCATGTCCTCACTGGGGCTGAACAATTTGGGGGAATAATCGAATTGCGATTATTTCGACCAATATTGCGATTGGGTTTCGTTATGCGATTTTTCTTTTTTAAAGTTCCTTATGTTCTGTATTATTCCCTAAACAAGCAATTAAGCATTCTATAGTACGACCAACACAACATTGGAAGCAAATTAATATATATATATAACATTAATTTTGGAATTTTATTTTTCACGTTCTACTATATTGCGACGTCGGTTTGAATCCGATTAATCGTTCAGCCCTAGTCCTCACTCGGGCCCGCGTTCTCAGCTCTGACCGGTTTCTGTCGGCGCTTTCAGGCCGGAGGACGCTGGCAGTGGTGACCAAGCTGGACCTGATGGACGCCGGCACAGACGCCATGGACGTGCTAATGGGCAGGGTGATCCCGGTCAGGCTGGGTCTGATCGGCGTGGTCAACAGGTCATTATAGCCATGCACAATATAACGGTATATCGTTATGTTACGATGTAGCCGTACTTAAAAACGATATTGGACCAAATTGTGTTCTTTGCTGGTGTGGATTATGGCCTACCTCCACCTCACCTTCTTCTTTTTTCTTTTGAGTAAATCAGTTTTTGGTGTAGAGCGAGGCAGTGGTGCAACGCGCATTAGCTTCATGCCAACGCTCTGGGTTTACCTTCTCCTAGGAGCCAGCTGGACATCAACAATAAGAAGCTTGTGGCGGATGCCATCCGTGACGAGTACGCCTTCCTCCAGAAGAAATACCCCTCCCTGGCCAACCGCAACGGAACCAAGTACCTGGCTAAAACGTTAAACAGGTGACGGGCGTTCCACTTGCAATCAACTCTCAACACGTTCCACCAAGACACACGAACACCTTCCCTCACTTATCGACCGCATCGAAGGTTCCCGAGTGTGGTCCTGCTCGATTTGTAAACGCGCCGTGTCCCTCCCTCGCAGACTGCTCATGCACCACATCCGGGACTGCCTGCCCGAGCTGAAGACCCGGATCAACGTGCTGGCGGCCCAGTACCAGTCCATGCTGAGCGGCTACGGGGAGCCCGTGGACGACAAGAGCTCCACGCTGCTGCAGCTCATCACCAAGTTCGCCGCCGAGTACTGCCACACCATCGAGGGCACGGCCAAGTACATCGAGACCACCGAGCTGTGAGTGGCCCTCACTCCGTCCAGTGCCTCGGGTTACACCACTAGGGGGGGGTGCTGGCGCCTCGCGTCGGCCTAGCGGTTCGTTTCTAACGCTGGGCCAACGTTCACACCCGCTACCACCTGCCATTGATGGCTATATTTAACCATAAAGGCTTGGCTGGTAAGCGTTTCCATTCTGTAAAAAGACAACCAGAGCCGACGATCTAAAGTCGGTAAGCAAATGCGACATGCGATGTTCTATGAAGTCTAAATCACTGAAGATAAAGTGGGATATAACTTAAGGCCCTGCTCAAAACATTGGCGTACCGCAGACACCCATTGTCACCCATTTAACTGGCGTTGGACCCATCTAAGACCCTTTTAATATAATCCTCCTTCCAAATGAAATCCAGTCTTTATCCAGTGTGCAACCCGCTCGTGTGTATTTCCTTTTGACCGTCTCTGTTTTTCCTTGTAGGTGTGGCGGCGCTAGAATCTGTTACATCTTCCATGAGACATTTGGACGCACGCTGGAGTCAGTGGACCCCCTGGGGGGTCTGACCACCATAGACGTGCTCACGGCTATCAGAAATGCAACGGTTAGTTCAGCGTCCCTTTTTTCGTTTGTAATTCCCCTGCTGCTACCTGGGTCAACAACACCATTGTTGTAGAGCTTAGTTATAAGCCTTTCGTTGTAGAAAATGGAGAGGCCGTGTGTACTCCATGAAACCATGGCTGTAGGGAACCGCCGCCATAAACTATAACAAAGCCTCTTCTACACCACAAGCATGTAAAGGACAAAGACGGAGAACAGTAGTCCCACAAGACTTCATGTTTCATGTTTATTTCTGTCAATCATGTCACTGGATGCGGGTTCTGGAAGCGCGCAATTGGCTTTTGGCAGCGACTGCGAACTCAGCCAGCAGTATAAAACGTATTAAAAGAGTCTGTGAAGGTTTCAAATCGAGACCATCTGTATTTGGCTGCTGTAAAAAAAAAAAAATGTGCACGTATTGAAGGCTCCATCCACTCGCGCAAACTAGTTTGGTATGGTAGAATATCTCTGTTACGAAACGGGAATCAATGCAGTCAAATGAGCATCTATCTTACCAGAGGGGGGTGTGTGTGTGTGTGTGTGTGTGTGTGTGTGTGTGTGTGTGTGTGTGTGTGTGTGTGTGTGTGTGTG
>JAOSLM010000165.1:7497993-7514296 GCA_025629765.1 Eleginus gracilis
GAGAGGGAGAGAGAGAGGGAGGGTTGGGGTTTAATTAGAAAGAGGATAGAAGAATAGGTGGAGCTTTGTGTGTGTGTGTGTGTGTGTGTGTGTGTGTGTGAGGGGGAGAAAAGGGAAGATTGCAGGTAGAGATCAGAGGATTGGGGTGAGTGACTCGGTCGGAAGGCAATGGAGAGAATTAGAGGCATAGAGAAAATGTAGCGAGAGGGAAGAAGAATGAGATCAGATGAGACAAGTAGGAGATTTCGAGAGAGAGAGAGTAAGAGAGAGAGATATGGATGGATGGAAAGAGAGAGCGAGAGAGAGAGAGAGAAACAAAGGCGATGCTATTTCAAGGCCGTGCCTACTGATAATGTCACTCTACCTCAATATGCAAAGCGTCACTGTCACGTCTCCACCGGTGTCCCTGGAGGATTTCCTTATAGATCAGATAACAAGCAGACGCCTGACAGCACATTCTATATGACACCTCGAAGGCTGAATGGTGACAGAATTCATTTTAACTGCTGCCCTCTCCTGCCACTCTGTCTCCATCTGCACAGTGAGGCTCGGGTCCAGGCTGAGGTCCAGAGTGAGGGGTGGGGGGGTCTGAGTGGAAGGTAAACGCCAGACACAGCTACGTGTGGAGCAGCAAAACCGTTTGATGTCATGGAAGGACTTGTCTTTTAATGATGAGCACACCACTAAATAGTCCCCCTCTTTCACAATCCTTTGTAGACTTGGCACCCTAAACTGTGAAGCTCCAAGTCACCATCACTGAAACCCACATCACATGTTGGGCTGTGCCTCATTGTATTTATTTATTTGCAATAAATATATTCTGTAAATATATTTTTATGACACTGAAGCACATGTTTTCTGAATATATTTATGTGTGTCTAAGCCAATCACATCTTAACATCTAAATTCATTTCTAGACGTTATTTTATAACGGTCCCCAGCCTTCTTGCTGTGCAATCATCAAGTAATTTGAGTAGAAATTATTGAACAGTTAACGAGTGATCCGTGGTTCATTTCATGCTGGATTGAATGCAACTCTGTCCCTCTGTAGCAGACTAATTCCTACATGTCCTGATATTCAAACCTCTATTTTATTTATTTGTTAAGTCAGTATGTGGTTGAAGCAATTTACTTGGCACCGCTAACACTCAATTATAGGGCCTCTTCTAATCTTCTCTAAAATATCTTGTAACCGTTATCTGAATCATTTCAAGAGCTTTGTTCATTTGGGGCTGTACTTGATTGGCCACTGGGTGTACAGCAAACCACCACGACGCCTGTCTTCATATCTTCACTCATCTTCTCCTCACATGCAATGACAAGAAAGCATTACCGGGAATTGAATTCAAAACATTGTGAAATGAATGATTAACATTATTTCCCATTAGACCTGCTCCAAAATAACATATTTTTTTATTTCATATCTGATTGTTTCTTTTTTACTCTTATATTTTATGGCAGTTGTAAAATATTTGCTACCCAAAAAAAGCGCTACACAAATACAACCTTTTTTGTATTACCATTATTTCCTGTCTGTGTTTGCCTTCCTCTACCGTCTAAAATATAAATGACCCCTGCTCTGTTTCGCCCCCCCCAGGTTTCCTATATCATCGAGTTGTGAAAACACTCCTCCATCGCATTGCAGCTGGTCCTGCTGTACTCATGCCGCTCTGTCTGCTATGGCTTTTTATTCCTATGTGATGTTGAACCATGCTCACATGGAAACAGAAGCCATTTTAGATACCGTGAGAGAACCACACAACAGAGAAGCTCATCTTGAAGTTGTGTTTGCTTATTCAAGCGCTGAAGATCAACTTGTCATATGTGTGCTTGGTTCTGCCTCGAGACACACCGGCCTGTCCTCCTGCAGACGTTTACCTGATGACAGTTGGGCCAGCTTTCCATGTTTTGTGTTTTTACAAGAGAATGCTTTGTTTTTTAATTACGACTGGAGGATGCATTAAGAACAATAATGATTGAACCGATTTAAAGCATAATAAATCTAGAGCCAAGTCGTGATAAGCAGTCAGCCTTGTTGTTGTACAAATTAATGTGGGAGTTCAGAACATGTGTGAAGCAAAGCATCAAGAAGGAAGACACGAAGCAGAAGCCACCGATACAGATCTTTATTAGCCAACTTGAAAAGGGGCACTTGGTGAACCACTTGACAGCCTGCAGGCATTGCATTTCCCTTTCTGCTTGCTCTTTGTCTCTTATACACATTATTAAAATAAATCTTTGACATGAAGCATTACATCAGAAAATAAACTACCTACATTATTATACAATATAAGATACAGTATGAACAGGATACAGCACCTTTTCTGTGTTCTAGCAAATACATGAGGGTTGATTAAAAAGTTGAAGTACGGCACGGATGAGTGTGTGATTTTTGTGTGGCGGTATCAGTGCGTTGGATGAACTCCTAATACAGGTTGAAGGGCCGCATACGGGCCCTTGGACGCACCTGAGTTCATACCAAAGATAACCTTTATGTTTGTTTCCTATCAGCCAACACTTGGACTGCTGGGAGGGTACACAGTATCATTACCATTTAGAAGAAACTAGAGAACCAGCTGGATTACTGTCACCGCTACAGAGAAACAGTTGGATTGCTGTAATCGCAAAAGGTTCTTGCGTTCCTTGCTGAGGACATTGGCATTCACATTACCATACAAAACGTACATGTCGCAGCACCATGTTATGCATACAAACAGCTAATAGAATGAATCAATGTAGTCAATGTAGTACAGTAAAGCAAAATGCAAAAGGAGAAACATGTTCTGCTTGATATCTTTGTATAAGCATGTTGAAAAACAAAAAAAGGTGCGGCAACAAAAGTTACTACTTTTACAGAATAAGACAATAAACTCTTAAAATTTTGTGAATGCAAAACTTGCATCTCTTGAAAAAATATAATGTATTTTCAAGTATTATTTTTTTCTTTCCTTTAGGTGTATGGATGAAATATAATCTCTGAAATGGAAATTGTCCAAAAGAAAATGAAATAGCAGATAAACAAATTCATGATAGCCCAACAAGCATCGTTGACTAAAAGTCAAGTCCTCACATTTGTAAATTTGTGTTTGTAATAAAAAAAACACCTTTCAAAAGAAGACATAAAGTGACTATACAAGTATTAAGAATTTCATTTCACAGAAAAGAGCTGTGCAATCTCATTCACCATAATGAATTGTCATAATAATTTGTAACTGCAAACAATGCAGTCTCCTTTTCACAGATCCCACAGCCCACCCCTCAGTTCATTGATTCCGATGTGTCCTTTCTTAAAGGAATCTTAAAGCTAGTGAGTTTTTGGCCAAATAGTTGGCTCAGGAGGTGGTTCTGAGACTCTGCGGTCCGGTAGGAATGGCTTTCCATCGACCTGACTCCCAACTTCGGCCGAGGCTTATTCAGGGAATTGTTCTTAGGAGTCGACGATCCCTTAGATACTGGAGACTGCAAACAACGTCCTAAAGTTCCCTTTTTTGCTTTGCAATCCCCATTCACATGGGCTACAATCTCTGCTTTCTTTGATAGGCAGTTGTCAAGCAAGCCCCTCTTGGCCTGCAAACCCAGGTTGGACGTTTTGCTCTTGGAGATAATCTTGTTGCTCACAACATCGTCCCTGACTGAGGAGAGCACTGCATAATCGCTCAGGCCCTCTGGTTTCTTTTGCGACGAAGGGCTCTCGCTCTTGTTGAGACGAAACTTCTTTTTTGCCTTTGTGTCAACATCAAGATTCTCACGCGTGGCAGGAGAGCAGATTCTCTGCGAGCTACAGGGAGACTTCATCTCTTTCCTTTTCTTTTGATGTCTCAGAGACTCCCTGTCCTCGATTAAGTCTGAGCCATTTGATGACCCTTTGATCATCTGAGTTGGTTCCGATGGCCTCGTCGTGCTGGTTCTACAGCCTTCGTTGGTTTTCATCAGGGACGCTTTGTCTTTCGTCGGACTGCTCGCTTGCGGCTCAGTACTGTTTGATAGAGTGTCCTGCTTCCCGTCATTGCTGCCGTTAGGCTTGTACGATTCTTTCCCCTGGCTATCGTCTCTCTGTTGATCTATGTGAGACTTTTCTGAGTTCTGGTTGTTTGCTACAGATGTATTTCTTGTTGAACTGGGTAAATCCTCGCTGGATGCGACCGAACACCTACTCTCTGATGCTTTCTCCCTGGCGCTGTCTGTGCCGCTGTCAGCTGAGGTGGGCTTTTCTCTCACTCGCTCTTGTTCCACGTCACTGTTCTCTTTAGAGGCTAACCGCCGAGATGTTGCCTCTACCGAGATGCCCACCACCTCGTCGTCCTCCTCCTTAACATCGCATAATTCAGAAGCGGGTCTTTCACAACCGTCTTTCACTGGCAGCGCTGGCAACATGCTGGGATATCTTTCCTCTTTCTGGGGTGATTCAGATTCTGATGATTCGTTGTGAAAGGAACATTCATCGAGTTCCCCAAAGGGTTCTGGATACTCCTCAGCATCGTCCTCCGTTTTAACACTCGTACTCTGTGGGTCGTTGCGATAGACGTTGGTGCTTGTCTGTGTGGAGTCATCAGCCACGGTTACATTTGATTTTGAAGACAGCGTTTCAGAACTGGGGTTCAAGTGCAGGGAGCCAACGCTGGCTATCCCACTGTCTGAGCTGTTTTCTTGCATACAGTCGCTCATGATTTTCCTCTTCTTGCCTGGGGGGAAGTCTGACGTCACGTCATCTTTAGAGGTAGCCGCTTTCACAGGTCTAAGCACCCCTTTGAACTTGAAAATCTTGTTTCCCCCCAACAGATGTTTTTCCATGTGACGGTCAAACTGCTCCTTTTTAGAAAAGGTGTAGTTGCATGTGCTGCAAATAAAGGATTTCTTGATCACGTGCATGACATCAGCACAGAGCTCACAGGTGTAGAGGGTTGTATGTTTTGACTCCAAGTCTTCCATCTCCTCGTGCACCGTCTTTAGGTGGTCTTTTAGTTCTTGGGCCTCCTGGTACGAAACTGGACATTTGTGACAAAGGAAGATCTTCTCCAAGTTGTGAACCACCAGATGTCTCTGGAGCTTGAATGGCTTAGGGAACTGTTTCCCGCAGTGATGGCAGTCTCTGGAGGGATCTTTGCAGTTAGGATGCATCTCAACATTTTTAGGCGTGTCTGTTTTGTGGAGGACTGGCTCGACTGGCTTCTCACTGGTTCCGTTATTGCTTTTGCTTTTCTGAACTTTGGGTTCCACTCTCTCTGCAGCAGCAGTCTTCCCCTCCTCCACTGGCATGTCAGGAACTGCTGGTTTCTCCTGAGCCTTTTGGACTTTGGTGGATTCTTTGTTGGCTTTGGAGGGCCGGTGTTGCATGATGGAGGTGATGAAGTTCTTCACGGCTGTCTCCTGCATGAGGGTGCCTGGAATACCTAACATCGACCCCTGTGTTTGGCCCTTCCGGGCAAACTGGGTGGCATGCTCGCGCAAGTGTTCATTGTACATCCAGACATCTGATATCTCTTTCAGGCACATCCCACATGTCCAGATGCCCGCTTTGTTCTTGGCATGTTTCTCTCTCAAGTGGTCTCTCAGTTGCTCCCTGGAGCTGAATTTACGCTGGACACACATATAGCAGGTGGGCGGCGGGGAGGGGTTGTGTGAGAGCTTATGGAAGTTCAGCTCACCCAGTGTGAGGAACCAGGTGAAGCACACCTTGCACTTGTACTCCTTTTCCTTCACCTTTATGCTGCCGTCCTGACGCTTCCTGCCTCTGCGTTCTGTTGGTTTCTTGGATTTCTCTGGGTCTTTGTTCTCTGGGTCAGGTGCTGCTATGAGAGGACCCACTGTAATGTCTTTACTAGACTCAAAGAACTGGATCTCAGGCAGCTGAAATGTGGTCTTGATATTCTGAATGTCAATGCTGTGGAAATTGGGAACATTGTCTGTGACACTTGGTTCTGGAGGCTGGGGGCCATGAGGAGGCTTCACGGAGCATTGTGTGGTCTGCACATCTTCTTTGGATTTGATTGGGTCAGAAGATACCTTTTTCTCAGCAGGTAGACTTTTATTGTCACTCAAGCTGCTCTTTTCCACTGAGGATTTATCAATAGAGCCTTCGATTGGACTTAAGTGGTTGCTGACAGGCTTCTCGTGATTGTCTGGGATTTTTTCATGATCAGTGACACATTGATTGATTTCTGACACCGTCTTGGCATCCCCCTTCAAGGAGCTGTTGTGGCACATATTCAACATGATGGCATCATCAATAGATATAGTCTCATATTCACAGTGGTTGCTTTGACTGTTCAATGTTTTGTCAGTTTGATTGTCAGCGCATTGGTCTTGAGAAGGAGGGCAGTCTTGTAGCATATGTGAATCAGGGGAGAGCTTCTGTCTTTTGTTCTTCTTGCTGTAAACTCGAGGGGGCTTTTTCCTCTTTGTGTCCTCGTCTCTGGGAAAGAGCTGTGAAAATGTGGCATCGTCGTCGAGAAAACCTTTAACCGGGGCGGAGAGAGGATCATCTGCTTCCTCTGAAGGAGCTCTTGTTTTCTCACATTCTATCTTGACTGACACTGTTTGAAGTACTTTCTTCTCCGGGACTTCTTTATTTTCTTGGAATTCTTTATTTTCTTCAACCACATCTACATTCACACTTGGTTCACAAGATTCTTCAGTCGTCTCCTTGTGTGGAGATCCATAATCCTCTCTAATGTCCTTACATGATTCTTCTCCATTGACCGTCTCTTTTAAACTTCTGTATTCCAGCCCGTCAGTGTCAGTTTTGTTTAGCTTTACTTTGCTTATTTCATTTGGGAGATTTGCATCTTTTGTGGGGTTTATGGTTAGGCTATCCAAGCCACAGTTTGAGGCAACACCGTTTGGAAACTCTTGAGTTTCAGTAATTGTCTTGTTTAGCAGATTGTTTATTTTTACTTGGGCTTCAGATGACTCAGAGAGCTCTTGAATTCCACGGTTTTTGAATTCAGGAGTTATCGCTTGGAGAATGTCTGTTTTCAATATTTTCAGAAGCTCATCTGAGAAAGCGTCTGTCTGGTCGCTTACTTCGCTGTTTTTGTTCTTCCTGGCTTTGTACATTTTCTTTACCTTGGTAGACAGGGAAGGCTTATGGTGGGCTATTTCATCTGCTGCCAGTGTAACATCTGACTCCGGTGCTTTATGCTCTATGATCATATCTGACGCATTCGATTGGATTACAGCATCACTTATCTCAGTATGGAGACTTTTAGACAGTCCATGTATTTTGTTCTGGAAGCACCGTTGTGAATTATCTTTGAGGCGCTTCTCGGTAGTCGATGGTGGTTTGGAACTGAGAATATTCCTCTGATGATTTGGCCTGTCCAGGATAATGTTTTTGTCTGCTTTGACCGAATGTTTCATTGCCTTGTGTCTTTTTAACCCTGGGACTGTCCTGAAGCACATGGAACAGATGTCACAGAGTGCTTTCCCCTGTTGCATGTTGCTCCTCTCATCTGCCCTTTTTGGCGAGGCATCCCCTTGTAGATGGTTGACTATGGGTCTTTGAAGTTTGTTTTCTATTGCTAGTTGTTTTTGTAAAGCATCAACCTTTTCACAGATGATCAGGGGCTTCAAGGCGAACAAGCCGTCCGATGTGTCTTCTCTGTGGTATTTTGTTGCGGTTTCTTGTATGCACAGAGCGCTATCATCACCCGATCCAGCTTGACTCATGATGTCGACGTCGACAGGATCAATGGATTTGACGGTGTTACGGTCAACCTCCACAGTTGTATTGACATCGCTCGAGGAATCTGTGCTTTTATTGTGAGGGGGAAAATCCAATGCAATGCAAGGATATTTGAGATATTGGCTATCATCGCTACACTGAGGTTCGTCTGGTGAATTCAGTTGAGCTGGTGAATCTGTCTTTGATGGCTCTTCTGTTTCTTCGTCTGGTGTGCTTTTGATGAACATCAGTGCTGGGTCAATGCTGAGCTCACACGGTTCACAAATCTTTCTCGGACTCTGGACCATCTCTTTATCCTCGGCATCATTCTCTGGTGATATAGGGATGTAGTCATAATGCTTGAGCTGTGGGGGGTCATTTGAGATGCAATTGTAGTCCAGGGGGCTGAGTCTAAAATCATACAAAGTGTCGTCCCTCTTTGTAACATCGTCGGATGCCTCGGGTGGCTCTGCCACAGTGCTCGGCGGAAGTGGTTCGGCGGCGCTGGTTTCATCGTTCAACGTTTTACACTCGTTAATCCCAAGATCCAAATGAGGGGGACTAATTAAAGTATACTCCATCTCTGCTGCTGTGGTCAGCGGCTGGTCGATGTCCTCTGCCTCATCGATGTGTTCAGTTTTCCCTCTGCTTCTTGGGAATGGTGAAGGAGGTGTGTTTGGAAGTGGTTCTTGCTCGATGGTTGTACTGTCACAATTGCTTTGTGACTGACGTGTATTCTCTTGCATTTCCACATTTTCCAAGGATGGTACCGGAGAAATTGGAATGACGGGAAGATTGGCAGGTGAAACAGGATATGAGATACATTGATTATGTTCTGCATCCATATTCCTGCTGCAGGGTGAACTTTTGAGGCTTGCCATGAGATGTTCTTGTGGAAGTTGTGCCCCGCTGTCTTCAACAGTCGGAACCTCTTCTACTTGCTCCTGAATACTGTTGGATTGAACATCCGATTTAGTTTTCGGTGAATTCACTTTACAATAATCTGGACCCTTCTGGATGTCGCTAGATTGTGGCTGCATCATCAACAGGCTACTTTCTCCCTCAGTGGTTGGAGCTTCTGGGATGTTTCTACCCTGGCATTCTACGTTGGTCTCCATCAGTATTGGGCTGTAAGGTTTTTCTGTGGTCACTACCTCCAGGGGACTTTCGGCTGCAAGAACAGCGCTGTACATCTCGGTGTGGCTGTAGTTTTGATGGGCAACATGACCAACAAAATCATCTTGTTTTGTGATGGTGGTCTGCATGTCGCTATCCTCTTGTAGATTTTCTGAACTTTCCACTCCCTGTTTGTCAGCAAAGAGTGAATACAGATGAGCACTGTCAGCATGGAACTCAGAAGCCCTCTGTAGCAAGCTTGTTTCCTTCACATCTTCTTTATTCTCACTCAGCTCTATGTCGGCGTCAGCAGCATTGTCTGCTGAGGGGGAATGGGCATCTGAGTCACTAGTGATTCCCTTAACTGCCTCTTCTTCCTCCTCTTGGCTGTCTATGGCGGAGTGTTTGTCATCGTCCATATTGCTTTTGAAGAGTTTATTTAGATTGTCCAATGCATTACTTTTCCCACAAGTCCCCTGCATTACATGGGAACCAGAACCGTCTCCTGCACTGTAGGCAGACTCTGTGTTGCTCTCAAGCGTAATATCTTTCTGAAGGGATACATCATCTGTGTTGGCCCCGTTATTATTGCTCTCTAAGGGTTCACTTGACTGCAGCACAATCGGGCGGATTCCATCAGCAATGGGCTCAGTGGTGTTGGACAGAGACATAGACTGTGACTCATTCAGAATGAATTCAATAGCCTGTTTTTGCTCAATGATATTTGGAGATAATAATATATTGTCCGTCTCTGTAATGACTTTCCCCTCGCTGTGATCTTCTCTGTCTATTGCATCAGATACTTGACATTCAATTTCTGGATCAAGTTGGCTTTTGCGTTGGCTGACATTCATCTCCTGTTTTTCCGATATAATGGATTCTTCTTTGAAAATAGAGTCTGAAATTACCTCCAGGCTTTTAATAAGGTTCTCTGTGTATCTTTTCTCTTCCAAAATGTCTTCCTTTGTTTCTGTAAGAGTTTTTTCTTTGTCACTGTTTGTATGTTCAGCTGTGTGCTCGTGGATTTGTAACAATGCTGATTCATTCTGTGTTGAATGTACACTTTTACCTATATCCGTCACCTCATCTTCCCTTTCGCTGAAATGTTCAAGAGGCCCTGGCTCATTGTGTGTCGGAGTCTGTGTATTTTGGTCCACCTCAATCAGGTCAAACTGGAACGGACTGGACCACGGTAGAACCTGGTCTGTAAAATGTTCGGATGAGAGACTGCTGACCGGCACGCTCAAGGATTGCACAGGACAATGAATATCCAGACCGGTGCCATCATTGTCAGAATCATCGATCAGCCGGAGGGGAGAGAACTTGCTCATTTGCAGATGTTTTCGGGTGTTTTCGGGGAGCAGTGCCGGACTCTGTATCTTCGTCGTCTGTAGCTGGTTCTCAAGCTCACTCACAATTCTCTTAATCTCGAGCTCGTCCTCTGATGCACAGCTGTTTAGATTTGCACTGTAGTCCATGATTTTGTCTGGCAGAGACAAAGGAACGTGATTAAAATCAGATTTATTTTCATTGGATTTCACAGTGTCTCCCTTGTACTGAGAAATCTCCTCTGGTAGCACTGGGCTGACATCCACCATAAGGCTCCACTCTCTTTGTTCCAAAAAGGGAGAGAAGGAGGAATCAAAAGCTTCCTTCTTATCAAGTGTGTTTTCTATTGAGCTGAACCCCTCTTTCTGCAAGGGGATGTCTGAATAAAGACTGTTATCAAACCCTGCCACCGTCAGGTCCCCAAATACAGATGATGTGTCAAACGACAGTGGGGACTTCATGAGTCCGTTGTCCTGATCAAGAGGATAAGGCATGAGGTGAGATGTGTCTTTTTGTAGTAACAAATCGTGGCTTTCGGGTGGAGAGAGGCACACGTCATCCATGAAGGAACTGCAAAGAGATGGAGGCTTGGGGGCAAAGTCCTTCCCTAATGCAACTGCCTCTTCCTCCCTGCAGACATCCTCACTGTGCTTATCAAAAAAGTCAGTGTCTGTCAACTTTGCTTGTGTTGCCTCGTGCCCCGGGCTATCGCTTCTTTTGCATCTTGCTATTCTCTCTGAGCCTCTCTCCTTCTCATGATTCAAATCCTCTTTGTTGACATTGACGGATTGTGGCGAGTCAAGCTGTAGTTGCTCAATATGAGCATTACAAGATTGGGCCGTCGAGCCGTCTTTGTGAAGAGTTTCGCCTGTTCTCTGTGATGTGTTCACGTCATAATTCAATGTGCCCATTTCTCTGCTATGTGACTCTGACTTCGATATCGTAAGTGGGTTTTTACATTTCTCATGGTTCTTGAGTGCATTATTTGCTTTGGGTGATAATGACACCGTATCAGCAATATCTGGGCTTGAGTGAGGGCTCTTGAGGGTCTTTGAACCGTCTTTGACAGAAGAATGACCGGACGGATCTGCATTCTCCATTTTGGAAGATTTAGTGAAG
The DNA here is from genome assembly GCA_025629765.1 of Eleginus gracilis. Lineage (NCBI taxonomy): Eukaryota > Metazoa > Chordata > Actinopteri > Gadiformes > Gadidae > Eleginus > Eleginus gracilis. The sequence continues at coordinate 7,509,221 of JAOSLM010000165.1, forward strand.
GACAGTGCAGCAGATGTGCGGGTCTCGTCGTATGACTTGTGCGGCGACGAGCCCCTCTGCTCCGAAAACTCTTTCGTCTGCATCTCCACCCTCTTCTCACAGTCTGAGTCGGTGCGGTCAGTGCTTTTGGGACTGCTGACGCTGTCACTAGAAACGCTCACAGATGTACTGAGGTCGCTGCTGGTGGAGGACCTGCTGTCCCGCCTCCTGACCTTCTGGTGGGAACCATACTTCTCAGGTGGGAGGGAAACCACTTCACTCTTCTTCACTTCAAAGCATTCTTTGGACTCATGTCTCCATGCGGCCTGTTCCCTCTCCCCCCTAGCCCTCCATTTGCTCTCCTTAGTGTACGTGTATTTACACCGACTGCTTTGGCTGAGACGGCCCTGGGTCGCAATCTTCACGGGTTCACATTCGTCATCTGCGTCCGACACATAATCATACTCTCCAAATGCTGGGTTCTGCACGCTGGGAGTGACTTTGTCCATGATGAGAGAGAACTGAAGGTTTTTGGTTCCTTTAACGTGGAGCTTATGAAGCTTGTTCTTCTGTTGAACTATCTTGTGAATAAGCTCCTTGCTCCAAGTGCCACCACTGCTTCTTTTTCGTTTATTCTCTTTGACGGCTTTGGTTGTTGGTGGAGATGTTTGGGTCGCAGTGGATGGCTGGGATTGTGTTTGTGTGGATGCTCTGGATACCGAGCTGTCCTGAAAACCTTTAAGACCGCAACGCTCAGCAAACTTGCTGCGGAGGACCAATCGGGGAGCGCGGAAATCCTCACTTGAAAACAGTTTACTGGCATCTGTTTCTTTAAAATCTCTTTCCTTCAACATCTCCTGAGGGGAGATTTGTGATTGTTTAGGAGAAGTCTCTTTCTTTATGATCATTTTCTCATCTTTCTCCATATTCAGAGACATTCTCTCAAATTTGATCTCTGTATACTTGTCTGTTTCGTGTTTATCATTGGAGTCATGCAGATACTTTGATTCTGTGAAAGTCCTATCCTCTTTTATAGTTTTGCTTTTACAGTCAGTGGCAATGGACTCTTTGTTTTTCAAAGATTGTTTGTTCGAAGTTGTTTTGATAGTGGTAAGATCATCGTCAGCAAATGCATCAATAAAACTGCTGTCTATCTCTGCATTATCTGACTGATATCCCAGTCCATTCAACGCTTCTGTAATTAAACTGTCTAGCTTAGCATCCTCCATTTCCAACTCAGGAAGAGGGACAGGTAGATTGCCTGATCCAGAGAACAAATTGAGTTTGAGTTGATCCTCCTTGTGATCGCCTTTTGTTTCACCGTCACACATCAGCTCTCCATTTTTATTAAGGCCCAAAAGAGATAGATGAAGATCCGATGGACATCTCGGTATGGATGTGTTAGCACCATGTGTCTGAACCTTTGATGGGTCTGCGTGAAACTTTCTGCCATCTTCCATCTTGGATATGTCTTTGAGGTCAATGTGTGAGAAAGAATGCTGAGAGCAATACTGTTTATGACCCAAGAACGAGGCCAGGTTGTTGAAATTCTGATCACACTGCTTACACGTCAGCACCACGTCTAACTGGTCCAGATTAGCCGTTGCTAAGGAAGTAGCGAGCAGCTGATGCGCTGAGTATGGCGGCGGTGGTTGATGATGTTCCAGTCCAAAGCTGTCCATGAAACCCTTGTTTCCATCCATATTATTTTTAAGGTTCACACCGTTGTGCAGGTAGCTCAGCATGTCGTCTTTTCCTCTGTCCGACCCATAAGGCATATTTCGGGGGACTTCAGCGTGGAAATTATGAGAATTGTTTCCCAAGTGGTCTGAGGGCAACTGTGTCTTGGTCTGGTGCTGGTGATAAAATGGTGGAGGGACGCCTGTCTTCGACATCTGGCCATCCTCTGAGCTCTGGTTAACAGGACTGGTGGATGCTGGAGAGAGCGAGGAGCAGGTGCTGCTGGAAGTGGGGTTATGCACTGGTGACAGCAGAGGAGAAGGCAAAGGGGATTCATACGGGGACACCATCATACGGCCCACGGGGGCTACCTGTATTGGTGGATAGCTGTAGTTACGGGACGGTTTATTTTTTGGCTCACAGACCTGTGAGTGGTTTGCCTCTGCTTTGTAATTTGGCATGGCATTGCTGCTGCCATGTTTAATAGCATCTGGTCTTTGGTTAGAAAAAACATCGTTTGTTTTATTGTTTTGAAAGGAGTTAGGAGTTTTCGTGGGGGCATTCTTATGGGATTTACAATCATCCTGCCAGTCAGAGGGAGAAACCATGTAAGCCAGTTTTTGGTTATTAAGTTGCCTCGACAGCTCTATTTTGTTCTGGCTTGCAGTGATAGAAGTTTGCCGTAGCTGTTGCCAGGGCATGATGCCATTTTTTGATGAATTGGGCCTTTGGTCTTGGAACTGAAACTTTTCATTCATATCAGCAAATGGGATCGTTTGTTGCTCAACTGATAAATATGTTGAGTGTGGTATTCTGTTATGTACCTTGTTGTTGATTTTTTTATCAAAAGACCCTGAGCCCAAGTGAATGTTATTGTGTGAAGAGCTTTGATAAGTTTTGTTTGCAAAGTGTAATTGGCTACTTGGACCTTGTGAATTACTTCTTGAATGATGCACGCTTCCTTGAATGAGTGCTCTCTGGTTGGAACCTGTGTCTTTTGGGTGTCCATTACTCTTTCCCCCAGGATCAATAGCCAGGTCACCATTATTTGCCTGTCCAAAATCCTCTGTGCTCTTTTGTAGGGCATTTTTCCCCTGTTCAGAGTGCTGTGTGCTGGATCCGGAGCTGTCGCTACTAGTGGAGTCCTCGCTCTGACTCCTGGGACAGAGCAGAGATGATGCTGCCCCCGGTGGAACTGGGGTGTACTGCGACGACAGTGGGGTTGGGTAACAGGTACGCTCCTCCTGCTGTGGATCCTTACATAACTGAGTGTTACTCGAAGGTAGTTCCCCTCCCATTGCGAAGGAAAAAGAGGTGTGGTTCACATGTGCAGAAACATGTGAAGAGTCTGTGAAGTCTTGCGACTGAGAGTTCTGTTCACAAGAGAAAGGGCTGGCACTGGAGTCTTCCAGAAACTGGTATCCATACTGAAATGGAGCAGATGCAAAGACACCCGCCTTGTTGACCTCAGAGAGAGTTGTCGATTTTTGGGACGAAATCCCATAGTTAGCACCATTAAAAATCCTCTCTGGAGACGGCCATGCATTGGAGCAACTCAGTTGAAAATCTGCCATGAGCTGCTGGCTGCTGGGCTGTGCACCGATGTTCTCCATTGCGGCCGACTGCTGCTGCTGGGTTAGGGCTGAATGCTGATGGGCGGAGGTACCACCTGTGGAGGTCAGTGTCTGTGAGGTATAGCTTGGGGAGGTAAGGTTGGGAGAAGCCTCCTGGAAGCACCGGTTGTAGCTCAGGTCCTCTTGGTGCAGCTCGGCCTCTCTCTCAGGGATGCTGGGGACGTGGAACCTGTAGCTCCCGGAGACCGGCCCGCGGCTGGCCTCCAGCTTCTTGGGTGGGGAGACCTTCTGCTGCGGGTAGGCGATGCCAATGGTGGGGTTGGAGCGTGGGTTGGTGATGCTCAGTCGGTACAGCTGTTGAGGGTTACCTCGCTCAGACTTCCCCGAACGCTTGGCCTTGTCTCGACTGCGGCCTTTCCCGCTCGGCGACTGGGGGCTGCTCTTGCCGCTGGGCCAAGTCCTGTCAGTGGAACATTTGGGTCTGTTCTGCAGGGACCTGAAGTCAATCTTCCCAGCCTTTTGTGGTCGTATGACAGCCTCTCGCTGCTGAGTACAATCCCTTTCCTTCTCTAGTTTGTCGGTCTTGGCCCCTCTGCCATCAGGCCTGGCCTCGTTACCAGTGCTTGTAAAGTGCGCCAACGAGTGTTTTTTGGTTTTGTCACTGTGCTTCTCCAGCGAGGTCCCGGCATCCTGCAGTTTGGACTCTGCGTCCAGCTCTTTGACAGCATGGGAATGCTGAGCCTCTCCTGCCATGGTGCACAGGGCACGCTGTGAAGGCCTGGTCCTCGGAGGCGTTATCTGGGGTGCAGAAGCATGGTCCTCTGGGTCGTAGAAATCAGTATAGGTCCAGTGGCAGGTACCGCAGGGAAGGGGGGCTGCTTGCTGCTGGATCGGCTCTTCACCGTACTTGTGAACCACAGAGCTGGCGTCAGGATCCAGGAGACCTGGGGACACAGAGAAAGGAGGGTTAGAAGATTAATGATATATATACAGTATATATATATATTTTTTTTTTATTCCTTCCTTTTCTTTGTTTGTTTGCATTAAGTATCAAGTATCACCACTGAGTCTACCATGTAAGAATGGAAAATGGAAATGAAAGAAGCCAACCAAAAAATTAAATACATAAATTATTCTGACATATTAAATAAGCATGGCAGCTTAAAGTATATATTAAAAAATCTATACAAAATCAATACAATCTTAATCAATCAATACATTGAGACAACTGAGATGGCACAGTTCAAGTGATTGATAATAGTTTTAGGATGACAGAAATCTATTTGAATAATCCCCAGTATTTACCAGTAGAGGGCACTATTGTCATGGCCTAGCAGCAAAAGTCAGACAAAGAACCAGTTCAATCGCTGCAGAGTCAATTCTGCTGCTAAAGACAGATTTTTCTTCTGGCATCAAAAACCACAAATGCCAACTATGACAAGACTTGTCAATTCCCGAGATTGTATTGTTTCCATGCCATATTTGGTCATGGTAACTCTGAAGTACACTCCAAGAATATTCAATATTCAAAAATCTTCTCAATAAACATTCTGAAAAAACTGACAGAGCTGTAACTCAGCACTAATGATGATATCCAATCAACAGAAGGATCCAAACAGCCATGCCAACAAATGAATCACACACATACACACCCACACACACATGCCACACAGACACCACACACACACACAAACACACGCACAAGCATAACACGCACAAAGCCACAAACACACACAAACACACGCACAAGCATAACACGCACAAAGCCACAAACACACACACACACACACACACACACACACACACACACACAAACACACACACACACACACACACACACACA
>JAOSLM010000165.1:7795066-7809567 GCA_025629765.1 Eleginus gracilis
GATCATGTATGTGGAAAAAAGAAATTCAGCGTGTTTGTGAGCTTACTCACAGGCCATCATTGTTAGGAAGCAAGGCAGCTTAACCTGTTCATTGAGCTCATGGCTTGGCTTGGCATCGGCGTCTTGGTGACACCAGTGTGGCGTACAGATTGGGTCCCCCCTGGGTTTCCCTAGTGTTGCTGGGTAATGTAAACTCCATATGGGGGTGATTTGTGGATATGATGCTGCCAAGCGATGCCCCTTCAGGCAGTGATGAAGACACGATACGAAGCACGTCGTGATGTTGACAGCATCAGCGTTTTGCGTTATAGTTCTGTTGTGTAAAATGTTGTGTCACAGCTTGATGACTAACTTTTGACTCCTCACATACCTAATTGTTATAAATGAACATGGCAAAAATATGAAAAAAACAAAACAGATGATTAAAATAACAAATGTGAAATAATAGAGCAACAATTAACGTTGATCAATGTTGATCTTACATAATTTATTAGTAGTTTCTTAACATTTTACAGTATGTAATAAGCATTACTTATTCTGTGCCATAGCAGATTCATTCACACTCAAGGGTGTAGAGTGTGGTGCACTATACAAGCTTGTTAAATAACCCAATGGCCACATTTCACCACAACATAATAATAATAACAAAATAATAATGATAATATTATAAATCATAAAATGTTGATCTTCAACATGTTCAGCCTGTGTTTGGGGTGATAACCTATAAACTAGCATAACAATCCTATTCAATCATGACCTTTTGTAGGTACAAACAAGGCAAAGTTGTGTATGGACAAATTCAATCAATTATGTTTATGCAGGCATATACCTTTTAGCCTTAACCTGTTTTCTGAAAGGAATAAAGTATGTATAGGTGATTCTTGATCTCTAACTAAATCACCAAATTAAACTCATAAATTCAAGGCTTTACTATGCATTTCACAAATCAATCATATCGGCAACCAGCTGCCTCTCCAAACGGGTAAAGTCCTCATCAGGCAGAAGATACCTCTGAATGATATCTTTGACGTCCTTTTCAGTCAAAGACTCATAGTCTTTCTGGACTTTAAATGGCAGGTGTCCAGCCAGTTCACATAGAGCCACATTAAAAGCGGTTTCCTCTTTCGCACCGAAGCTGGACTTCCTGGGCCACAGAGCAATGCGCACTCCTCTCCTGGACCCCCGCTGCGCTTCCTCCTTCTGGCCCTCACTGGGGGGGCATCCTCTGGTAAGAAACAGGTTGTGGGCCACATCTCTGTTTACAAGGGCTTCTGTGACTTGGAAAACGACACGGGCGATTCTATCGAGGTCATTAAGTTCTGCGTAAAACAGAAAACCTCTGGGCAGGTGTGTCAACCGGTAAAAGCCCTTTTCAGGAACCAAAGGCTCAACCGGCACAGTCTCCAGCAGCAGCTCTTGTTTTAGATAATAGCAATGCAGATGTAAATGGTTCACAGAAGCAAACGCTCCCAGGCTGTTGAACCCGACCCTGAAGCCTGGATCAGAGCTCAGCAGAACCGATTCAATCCCGGTCTGGATGGCAGACAGTGTCAGGACCTGTGGCAAACAGTGTGACGGCTCTGGGACAAACAGACAATGTCCAAACTCTAAGGGACTGACATTGACCAGCACCACCACTCTCTGGAGCTCAGGTCCATCTCCCCCTGGAGATGGACCGGGTCTGCTCGGTTCAGTAAGTATGCTCATCTCGAACAGCACTTCTTCTGGACAGACTTTGTTGAAGTTGAACTGATCGGCATTGTACGGCTGCTTGATGCTCTGGATCTCCTGCGGTTTCCTCCTCTCAACGCCTCGCTGGACGTTCAGCTGGGCGACCAGGGACAGGGGTCCCGGTAGGACCCGGGTCTGCAGAGCCCCGAGGCGGTAGCGAAACACTCCTCCCCGGTGCATCCTGTCGCGCCAGCCGGAGGAGAGGAGGGTGTCGAACGGGGACGGTTCTGTGTTAGGGTCGGGGTATTCAGCCCGGTGGATGTCAGTGAGGAGATCCCGGTGGCTGTACGTGAACTGAGACATGTTGGGACCGGTGAGCCGCAGGAGTATAGTCTTTACATATAGGAATCACCGGGGTCACTCCTAACAGCTGCGGACTTGAATAATCAATTAAGTGATTTATTGATTGAATGATTGATTGATTAGAGGAGATATAGGCCTACATCAGAGTCACTTCAGTTTCGTCTGTTTACCGACAGCCGTGACGTCCTCAAGCTAACGGAAATATACCACACATCCGATTTCTTTCTTTCAAAATAAAAGTCATACAGGCTACTGCAGTGTGAACTGGGAAGTACACATGGCGCACAACTGTGGAGAACATCAAGGAAATACAGTAGCATATTGATATTATTATGTCTACACATATCAAACAGTAGATGAACGTGTGCCTGTTCATAAAAAAAACATTACAATTATTATATTGTAACTTTATTCATACTTTTATATTGTGTTATTGTATTTATCTTTTTTAGACCCCTATAGGGATTTGGGGCTTGCCACTTCCTTGTCCATAGAAACCATTTCAGGTCATTTTTAATAAATGTGTTTTTGCATTATTATATGGGAAATTAATATGTGTGGGCCTCATCCACATATATTGGAACTCATCTCACCAGCCCTCCAACATCATCTCCCAAACCCCACTTTGTGAGTCACTTGATATGCCAGGCCCAATTTAGGGTACCATATTAGCCAATGGGGTTCCTAGTTATTTTAGTCACAGCATACCTTTAAAGCAAAGGAGTGACTGGCAGAGCTGTCTGAAACATACGTCCACACTTGTGTGGCCACAGCACAATAGTTGGCTGTTGAGACTCACATGAACTCGGAAATTCAAGCAATCAACCAGAATGGAAGCCAACAACAATGGAGTGAGTACAGTTATTATTTTCTGGTAAAAAATGCATTGTAATTGACTTCTGTCTACAACCAGACAAAGGAATACTTCAAATATTTCCTAGAACCAGATACAATTCTTTTTATATAAATATATTTTATAAAAGTAAAATTTGTTAAATGGAAGAAATGTTTAACAGCATGGCAGCAGAAACACAAGCAGTCAACAGTTGTCAGTTTTGCCAGGCGTGCCGGCCTATTTTTAACGCCTCTCTTGTCCCTGAATCACTCCCCCAGTACCCTACTGTTGGCAGGGATGGCCTCTTTAAAACAATAATCTTTTAAGCAAGAAGTATAGCAAGTTTTTCAAGAAATGCTATGTGTATTCCATTGGCAACTACACAGCTACTTTGCCGTACATATCTGTAACCCGAAGAACGTGTATGTTTTTGCCTATTCTTTGTCATTTTTCCTAGATGAAAACAGAACCTGAAGACAAAGCTCATGCTCCAGATATAAGTGTGACGCGGGATAGTGAGGTACAGCTCACTACAAAGGACCCCCAGTCGACTCCCAGTCATGGTATGTCCCCCATTTTCTATTCTTGAATAAAAAACCATACACTATACATGTAGTGTATTTCAATTTTTTTTATATTTTAGGTATGCCTACATAAAACAATAGCAGTTTCATACTTAATTTATGTATATGATGTCTAGATACTTTCTCAGTAGAGTTAGGGTTAGTAATATACAATTTGATGTACCGCATTTTGAAATTTACCATGATCATGATATTATTACATTATTATTTGGTTATATGGGTATTAGTGTATTCTATCTATTACATTGTATCACATTGTCTGAACCCCAAATTAACTTTGTTGTTCATACGAAACACAATCAATCTCATATGTCAGGCTATTTATCTGCTGTAATAGTAATCAAGTATTTGTTTAGCAGATCGCTTCGTCAGGTCCGTTGAGAATGGAGCACGCAAACCTGAGGACACAGCTAAACCTGCTGCTGACAAGGAGAAAACTATTCCTCCAAAACTTCAGATCATGGTCAGCACATTCACCGTCAAATGTGGGGCAGCTCTGAAGGTAGACCTCCCAGTGACTGGACTGCCTAAACCAAAGATCGAATGGAAAAAAGATGGTCTTGCGATAAAGGAGACGTCGAGACTGGAGGTTTCACACACGCCGTCATCGACAAGCCTTCGTATCAAAGATGCCAATAGGGATAATTCCGGCCATTACACCATCACAGCAAGTAACAGCACAGGGACCGCGACTGGAGCAATAACAATAGTTGTTCTAGAAAGGCCTGGGCCACCCACAGCACCCGTAAAGATCGAGGAAGTCAGCTCAGACTTTGTCTCCATCTCTTGGGAGCCACCGGAATACACAGGCGGCTGCCAGATAGACAACTATGTAGTGGAGAAACGCGACACCTCATCCACAGACTGGCAGATAGTCTCAGCAACAACAGTCAGGACCACAATTAAAGTCCCCAGGCTAAAGACAGGGCATGAGTACCAGTTCAGAGTGTTTGCTGAAAATAGATATGGAAGAAGTACCCCAATCAGTTCCCCCAACGTCATCGCGCAGTATCCCTTCAGTAAGCCAGCGACCTCTGGCACCCCTCGCGTCACCACAGTGACCAAGAACTACATGGTGGTTGAATGGGAGCCTCCCACCAGCGATGGGGGGAGCCCTATCATTGGTTACCACCTCGAACGGAAGGAGAAGAACAGCATTTTGTGGACCAAGTTGAACAAGCTTGTTATTCCCGATGCACGTTTCAAAACATCTGGGCTGGAGGAAGGCATTGAATATGAGTTCAGAGTCTTAGCAGAGAACATCGCTGGACCCGGCCTGTATAGTGAGATATCTGAGTGCTTCGTGGCTAGAGATCCATGTGACCCACCTGGGACACCAGAGGTGGTTGTCATTAGAAGAGACCATGTCACCCTACAGTGGGCAAAACCCAAGAGTGATGGAGGGAGCACCATCACTGGCTACCTTGTAGAAAAGAAGGACCTGCCAGATGGTAAATGGATGAAGGCCAATTTTATCAATGTCATTGAAACCCAGTTCACGGTTACAGATTTGACCGGTGGCGATAGGTACGAGTTCAGAGTCTCTGCCAGAAATGGTGCTGGTGTTTGGAGCAGTCCTTCCAAGAGTACTACTGTGACCGCCGAGGATGTCATAGAGGCCCCAACCATATCCATGGATGCCAAGTACAACAGCACATATGTGATTAAGGCTGGCGACACCTTTACTATTGATGCCAACTATTCAGGAAAGCCACTCCCACAAGTCAGGTGGCTAAAGGATGGAAGGGAAATCGATAAAAGTACACCCAAAATGGATGTCAAAACCGACCTCAATCGCACAATTCTGACTGTCAGGGACAGTGCACGCGTGGATGGGGGAAACTATGCCTTAAACGTCAATAACATGGGTGGAACTAAAACTATTACGGTAAATGTAAAGGTCCTGGATAGACCGGGTCCTCCAGCTGGACCTCTCAAAGTCAAAGTGGTCAGTGCAGAGAAGTGCACGCTTTACTGGAACCAGCCCATGAATGATGGTGGAGCCAGTGTGACACACTATGTTATTGAGAAGAGGGAAACTAGCCGTGTATCCTGGACTGTAGTTGAGCCATCGATTGAAAGTCTCAGTTACAAAGTGAATAACCTGGTGTCCGGCAAAGAGTACATATTCAGAATTATTCCGGTCAATAAATATGGTGTTGGTGAAGCCCTTGAGTCGGATCCCTTCGTGGCACAAAACCCTTTCACAACACCGAGTTCACCATCTGCCCCTGAAGCGAGTGCCGTTACGGGGGACTCTGTGCTGCTGACGTGGCATAGGCCAGAAAGTGATGGCGGATCAGAGATTGATGGGTACATCCTTGAGAAACGTGACAAAGATGGCATCAGGTGGTCTAAATGCAACAAGAGAAGGCTGAATGATTTGCGTTTCCGGTGCCCAGGACTCAGTGAAGGACATTTCTATGAGTTTAGAGTATCGGCCGAGAATGCTGCGGGCGTGGGTGCACCCAGTGTTCCGAGTGAATACATTAAGATTTGTGAAGCTACATACCCACCTGGACCTCCCACCAACCCAAAAGTCACTGACCACTCCGGCACTACTGTGTCTCTGGCCTGGTCCAAGCCCATCTATAATGGTGGATCAACCATAACAGGATTTGTAGTCGAGATGAAAGAGGCCACAGACGATGACTGGACAACATGCATGCCCCCTACTGGAGGGGAGGACACCACATACACCGTCAAGAGACTGAGAGAGAATGCAGAATACAACTTTCGTATTTGTGCAGTAAACCTTAGTGGACATGGAGAATATGTGGATCTACCTGGCCCAGTGATGGCTGCAGAAAAACTGGAGGCACCTGAGATTGAGTTGGATGCTGAGTTACGAAAGATTGTGAACGTTCGTTCCTGTTCTACCCTCCGTCTTCTGGTTGCCATTAGAGGGAGGCCAGATCCAGAGGTCAAATGGTCAAAAGCAGAGGGCCCTCTCAATGAACACGCTCATATTGAGGTAACCAGCTCCTACACTGAGTTACTGATTGAAAATGTCAACAGACTTGACTCAGGCAAGTATGTGTTAACACTTGAAAACTGCAGTGGATCCAAGTCAGCCTTCATCAATGTAAACGTGCTGGATTCACCAAGTGCACCAACAAATTTAGTGGTTAAGGATGTGAAGAGAGACTCAGTATTAATTTCGTGGGAGCCACCTCACATTGACGGAGGTGCAAAGATCTCACACTATATAGTTGAGAAGAGAGAGGAGGCAAGAATGACATTTACTGCTGTCTGTAGCAACTGTGTACGGAACTCATGCAAGATTGGAAATCTCCAAGAAGGATGCTTTTACTCTTTCCGGGTGCTTGCTGTGAATGACTTTGGTGTTGGACTTCCAGTGGAGACAACTGACAGTGTCAAGATATCAGAGGCTCCATTGTCTCCTGGTAAAATCACAGCCGATGATGTTACCTCCAACAGTGTCAGACTCGTATGGGAGAAGCCGGACCACGATGGAGGAAGCAAAATCACATGTTATATTGTGGAGATGCAGGCCAAGGAAGATGACACATGGACAGTGTGTGCAGAACTTAAAGCACTAGAAACTACAATTAATGGGCTCTCAACAGGAAGGGACTATTTCTTCAGAGTGACTGCCATGAATGATCAGGGAAAGAGTGAGCCCAAGTCCCTGTCAACACCCGTTTCTATAAAAGACAACAATGTTGGACCTGTCATTAATTTGATGTGTAACACATTCAGTGTGAGAGCAGGAAACGATCTGAAAATCAATGTTCCCTTTAAAGGTACACCACAGCCAGAGGTGGTTTGGGAAAAAAATGGCGAAACACTGAAAGAGACAAATAGGGTAAATGTACGTACATCAGAGATATCATCTGAAATAACCATTAAAGAAGCAATCAGAACGGATGTAGGAGAATACAAGATCAAATTGACCAACTCATCTGGATCAAAATCAGCAAACATATTTGTCAATATTCTTGAAACCCCTGGACCGCCAAGTGTCCTCAGTATTGATGAAGTCAGCGCTGACTTTGTTTCTCTTTCATGGCAGCCTCCATTGTACCGTGGTGGCTGTGAAGTTGATAACTATGTTATCGAGAAGAGAGACGCAACATCCTCCACATGGCAAACTGTATCAGCTACGATGGCTAGGACGTCGATCAAGATCTGCCGTCTTACTCAGGGCACAGAATATCAGTTCCGTGTCGCAGCAGAAAACCGATATGGGAAGAGTAACTTTGTTGACTCCGAACCGGTGGTTGCCCAGTATCCTTTTGAACCCCCAGGCCCTCCAGCCTCTATCCATGTCGCCAATGCCTCAAAATCTGTCATGCTGGTAGAATGGAGCAAGCCAGAGAGTGATGGAGGAAGCCCAGTGACTGGCTATCACATTGAATACAAAGATCAAAGCAGCATCCTTTGGATAAAGTTAAACAGAATTCCTCTCACTGAGAACCAGTTGAAGGTCACAAGCATTCAAGAGAGCTTGATATATGAGTTCCGTGTTTGTGCGGAAAACATGGCGGGAGTGGGGCCCTGCAGTAAGGCTTCTGAACCCGTGGCTGCAAGAGATCAGTGTGATCCTCCAACAAACCTCACAGTCACCAACATAACCAGTAGTTCCGTTTCCCTCTCCTGGGACAAACCACAATATGATGGTGGTGCCAAAATAACCGGTTACATCGTGGAACGCAAAGAGCTCCCACAGAGCTGTTGGCTCAAGTGCAACTTTACAAATCTACAGGAGACCTGCTTTGACGTGACAGGCCTCACTGAGGATGATCAATACGATTTTCGAGTTATTGCCAAGAACGCAGCTGAACTCCTAAGTCCACCTTCGAAATGCACTGGACCCGTCACAGCCACGCATGATGTGGATCCACCCAACATTGTCGTTAATGATAGATGTAACCAGGTGGTTGTGGTCAACGCAGGAGTCCTCCTGAGAATAGATGCTACTATCACAGGACGCCCCCAACCCATGGCATTATGGTCTAAGAATAGCAGAAGAATTGATACCAAGGGAAGGTTTGAGATAACCTCCACAAAGACACTGACCTCATTACTTATCAAAGAAAGTACCAGAAAAGACTCTGGACAGTACATCCTGACTGTGCAGAACAGTGGTGGTACCACCTCTAAAACCTTCAGCTGCAAGGTGCTCGACAGACCGGGACCCCCAGCAGGTCCCCTGGCGATAACTGGACTCTCAGCGGAAAAATGCATCCTGAAATGGGGGCCTCCTACGGAGACGGGTGGGGCTGAAATAATGCACTACATCGTGGAAAAGTGTGAAACCAGCCGCGTTGCGTGGACTCTGCTTCACGGGGACCTGACGTCAACGACGTGCAAAATCACCAAGCTGCTCAAAGGAAATGAATACATGTTCAGGGTGAAGGCAGTGAACAAATACGGCGAGGGTGAGGTTCTCGAGAGCGAGCCCACAAAGGCAGTGGATCAGTTCACTGTTCCATCGGCTCCTACTGACGTCGAAGTTACAAGCGCAACAAGCGAAGCCATGACCATCTGCTGGAGGAGACCGGCCACAGACGGCGGCAGCAGCATCAACGGTTACGTCATTGAAAAGAGGGAAAAGCAGGGTCTTAGATGGACCCGTGTCAATAAAAAGCCTGTGTATGACCTCCGGGTTAAGGCTTCCAGCCTGCGTGAAGGATGCGAGTATGAATTCAGAGTCTTTGCAGAGAATGTGGCAGGGCTAAGTGAGCCGAGTATGCCGTCCTCACTTACTTTGGCGGAGGATCCAACGTTTATTCCGTCCCCACCAGCAAAGCCCCTCGTTATCGAGTCCTCCAGGACCTCCATCACTCTGTCCTGGAGCAAGCCGCTGTTTGACGGCGGAGCAGTGGTGACCAGTTACAGGGTGGAGTACAGGAAAACGTCAGAGGACAGTTGGAGCGAAGACGTTTCAAACACAGAAAACACAGAGGTCACAGTAACTGGGCTCACATCCGGGGAGGAGTATGTGTTTGTTGTCAGGTCTGTCAACAAAATGGGCGCGAGTGAGCCAAGTCCTGAGACAGATCCGGAGGTTGCCATGGAGAGAGAGCAGAAACCCGAATTTAACATCAGCAATGAGATGCGCAAGGCAATCCTTGTCAAAGCCGGCAGCTCTTTCACCTTGGCCGTACCGTTTACTGGAAAACCTGCCCCGGATGTGAGCTGGGACAAGGCGGATGCAGACTTGAGAATCCGAGGACTCATCAGCACGTCTAGCTCTATGACGTCCATCACAGTGGAGCAGGCCACACGCGACGACTCAGGAAAATACATAGTGAAACTACAGAATGTAGCTGGATCTGCAAGCCTTACCCTAAACGTAAGGGTTCTGGACTCCCCCGGTCCCCCGGCCAGCCCCGCCGTCAAGGATGTGACCAACAACAGTGTCACCGTTACCTGGGATACGCCTGAGAACGAGGGAGGAGCATCCGTGCAGAACTACCATGTGGACATACGCGACATCAGCAGGAAAGGATGGACCAACCTTACCGAGTCTTGCACACGTCTGTCCCATCGCGTCTCTGATCTGGTGGAGGGGGGCATTTACTTCTTCAGGGTGACCGCGGAAAACGAGTACGGGATTGGAGTCCCAGCTGAGACCATGGATGGAACCAAGATGATAGGTACTTCTGAATAAATATCATCACGCTCAAATCTTTATGTTTAGTTGCTAATATCTAATCTAATCTACTAATATCTCAATTGTTTTTTTGTTTTGTGTTTTGAAGATTATTAATTGTATGGACTAAACAATTTATTTACTTTTTGTTTCAGAAACTACAAGCTTGTAACTGGGAAAATCAACCCTCTCCACTCACCAATAAGGCTGTTTATTATGGGATGGATGTGATGAAAATCGATTTGTCTTTTAATTATTATTACAAAGTGGCTAATATATATATATATATATATATAGTGGATGAGAGGAATATTCTCCCAAAATGCACTTTCCATTTCATTAATAGTGACACATTCTGGCACAATGTTTTTGAGATTTTTGATTATGTACATATTTATTATGTTTACTTTAGATCAAAAGATATATAGCTTGCATTCCTTCCCATAAGAAATGAGTGGATGATGATTCCTTTTATTATGATATTCATGTTATTAATATTTTGCCAGAGCGTAGGCCTATCCAGATTTGGATTGCTTCATTTCTGTTTCTTACCTCTCATATAAACATCGACACTCACCTGTACATGTTCTATTACATTTGACATATGAAGGGACACTATTATTCTTCATGGCAAAAAACGATTTGACCACTATTGAGATATGTATACAAAACAATGTAAACATATAAGTGACCCTTGATTTTCTGAGGCTAAAACGATTGGTTTTATACTGAATAAGGATAAACGTGGGGTAGTAGGACTAACACAGTAGTATCTTCTCCCTGAACTGGAAGATACCATTTACTGTATTAAGTGACGGTTTTAGCGGGACGATGCATTTATACTATTCTATTGTATTGCGGCAAAAGATGATGTACAAATTAATAATTGCAAGTAACAATGGCAAGGTCAGACATAGTATGGCGAGTGTGCATGTGGAAATGCATGATCCATAGTAAACCACATTCAATTTGGTGCTGTTTCTCACAACATGTTGGGTTGAGGTGAGATTCACACTGTAAACCTCCTGCAATGCATTTCTGACATGCACTCAACCGCTGAGCAACATGTAGGTGTCCACCATTAGGTTGGGACACCTAACAATATAGAATTATTAATAATACCTAATAAGATATTTCTTCTGTCATCTCTTCAAACTTTGTGCCATTTTAATGTGTGCCTTGGGACTGCTTTTAGGATCTATCCAGGGCTCATAAACAAATTACTGAAAATAAGTTGGTCTTTAGAGACTAAGCTATTTGTGTTATTTTTCGTTGGTACAAATATATTTGAATGTCAAGACGCCATCTACTGCCGGTTAGCAGCTATTGCTTCAATAAAAACCAAAGGACGCGGTGTACAATGTTTATAATTGACTGGATGTGTATCTCCTCTACATCAGAGAGAAGGTTCAGTGCTATGGTTCTCTTACGTTTTTGTATAGCAAATGTTATTATTCGGGAATTACATTTTGCAAGTGGGAACAATGACAATTTGGAGTTAGAATAAAGCCCCTTGCGCCCCCTGTCGGCCAAGGGGGCACTGTCTCGCTCTCCGCCATCAAGCCGAAACGACGCAACTCACACACTACAGTATTAAACAAAAGTTAAAATATTGTGTCATTTCAAGTATGCATTCTCCTTTTATAATTGTCTGGAGACAGGTACACAACAATATATTCTAACAATGTATTCAACCGTATAAAATATATTTCATAACAATATTTGTAAGTGAATTGTATTATCCGACTCTTGAGTGTTTGACTCCAGTTCCCACTTCCTCGCTCCCTCTTTCAATGCTTTTAAACATTGAGTTAAACAATAATTAGCGTAATAATTGTTATACATTTTGCCCAATAGGTGGCAGCAAAGCCAAATCGGAGGAAAGGACCACAGCAAATAATTATTTTGACATCTTTAATTCTTTCCTGCAATACATTTGCCACAATGTTAAAGAGTAAATACATCTTAAATAGTTAACAGTTGACAGTTTCCCAAATTCCTTTGACATTTCCTCTTTCCACAGTTTGCAAGGGAGAAACAAGCCCTCAAGACCACCTTGTGCAAATTCCCAAATGGTCCATAATATAGTCTAAGCCATGCTTGCCCAAATATAGCAGTGGTTTTCTGGCTGGGTGTTCCGGTTGCAACAACGACAATAAACTCTCTAATGTACTGGGAATTGAATGCATAGATTTGTGTCTGTTCTACTTTATTAAGATAAGCAAGTAAAAATGACATGGCTGTCAGTATGTTAACACAAAATCGTTTTTCTGGGGAGAAAGTTTAACCGATTTGAACTCACTTTAAAAGGCCTTTAAAAAATCGAATCATAATGTATACATTTAGGAATGTCGAAAGAAATCCATAATTTTAAGATTGTGCAAATTAATTTAAACACATGGCTTTTTTTTTTTGCTGAATCGTCCGTCAGTACGGAAATCCATCTAGAGACCTTTCATTTTACATCCTGGCTGACAAAACCTCACAGAACACTCAGCAAGACAACGTTATCACAGTCTTCACGATGTACAGAATTAGTGGATGATTTATTTTAAAGTCTTCTTTTAGCATATGTTGTAGTGGGACAAGCTTTTTCTTTTTTTTTTGCTGTACAAATCAGATTCTAACCGAGACAGACTCCTGCTTGACGACACCTCCATGACTCCTCAGCCATTAGTACAAGACGCATTCAACTATATTATGATGAGTACATAAAATGACAAGAGCTTTCATCTGTAAATTCATCTGTCAACTCTGAGAGATTCTCATACTATCGCTCTTTAAACTACAAAACACAAAAGAATGGCGCTTCTGTGCCCCAGGAAATATTGACCCCTTTCTATTGGTGTAGTGAAGGCTTAGTAGAGATCTTCTCTGTTTAGACGTTAATACTATACTGTACAGTGCAGGTCTCCCACTTCTCCACCTTTCCAGTCATACACAGAATCCAACAGATACAACACATAGCACACAGCCATATAGTCCCGGAGCGGGGTTCGCACCTATGTGAGGTACCGGGTCACCAAACCCGTACAAGAACAGAACCACCACCGACATGGAGGCAGTGAGCAGATGAACCACGGAGGTGGACAGGTTAGTGAATATTAAAAAATAAAGCAGTGCACACCCCATGATCCATCACTCGGTGTTTCACATCCATCACCAAAGAGAACTTGCAGCGATGAATTGCGTTTCCTCTGGTGAGCCCAGGTGGCCGTTGCAGACAGAGAGAACTGAGGGTATTGTGGTGTGTGGCAGAAGAAAAATAAAACAGAGGGCGTTTTCCCAACCACCCCGTGCTGATGACGGGCCTGCCCTTAAGGGTTTAAGGGCAGCCCCAAAAACACACGAAAAGAAAAAATGGGACTTTTTTCTTGACCCCGAAAGAATTCCTGAGCCTTAAAAGCCGACTAATGCCCCGTGCGGTTTTACCTTGTGGTCCGACACAAGAGTCCTCATCGTGCACGCATCTAGATGAATGGAGGGACAGAAGAGAAGCAGGAGGGAACCACAACGGTCGCTTTCCTGGTTTAAGTCACAGTCTTTTGTCTGAGCGGTCGTGTTGGCATGGCGTCGTTCAGAAAGGCAGATGGTTTGGAAACAGTCAATGTCACAGCAGGTGGTGTCATGTCCTGTACCTCTGCCACGCTCGCAGGAAGTGAAGAACCAAAACCAAAGCAAAAATCTAACTGACAAAAAAACTAAATGGGAGAAGAGACGGTTTATTCTAGATCCCTTGACCTCAGGACAGTAAACAATGCTATTGCACCAGATCTCACACACACACACAGACACACACACACACAAGCCTTTACGATAATTAGTCTACAAACACGTTAGCGCGCACACCTGGGTAGACCAGTGTGAATCTTGAAGGGAGAATCTAAATTACGGGAATAAAAGTCCATACACATTGAAACTGTATCTATGATAACCAGTATATCCACCTCAAAAGCATGTCTCACCGAAAAAAATGATTTGATAAAAATCTGGAAATTAAAAATAAATCAGGAAATTAGGCCTTTTTCTTTTGCTGTCCCAATGAAATTAATCTCCAAACCTCAAGCGATGTGAAGGAAGTCCATTTTTTCAAACAAACAGATCCATATGATCAAACAGATGGTCATATGATTTTCTATGGATGAGCCGAGTGTCACATGACCACAGTGTCCGGTGTCTGGCCATCAAAACTCAAGAGTCGACTCTGCCCACCCCCTTCCAGGAGAGCCAGGGGTGGGGGACAGAACAGAGAGAGAGAGACGTCTGGGTGTCAGGGGTGAGGCAGGGGGGCTGAGGGAGGCACTACCCGCACGGTTACAGGCCTGTCCAGTAGACCCATTGCCTGAAGCTTCTACCTGTGTGTGTGTGTGTGTGTGTGTGTGTGTGTGTTTGTGTGCATGTGTGTGTGTGTGTGTGTGTGTGTGTG
>JAOSLM010000165.1:9263736-9274086 GCA_025629765.1 Eleginus gracilis
TGAGACACAGCCTTAGATTGAAACAGAGAACCATCTATTCCTGCTGCACTCGCCACCAACATCTCCTCCACCACATCATCGTCCAGCCTGGCGGCTATGTGCCGTCAATTCACCTAATGCATTATTTAACTAACATGCTATTAATATTACAGACTCTATTAGAGTTCAAATGTACATTGTGTTCTTTAATTGTTCAGATCAGCTGGGTAGGTGAGGAACTGGACCCACTGTTGTCATCCATAGTGATGCCGGGTGACTTCAACATCAGTCAGCCCTCCTGTCGACTCTCTCTCACCTTGGCATCGCTATGAATAGAATCCTGCCTCTCTGGTGATCCTATAGGGTGTCATGGCAGGGGGGAGTGGTCCAACTCACATCAGAGGAGAACCGCCATGCCTCTGGTTTCATTCCTTGTTCCTCTTATCGCTGTCCACATCCTCATTTTGATCTATAATTGAGGCCCCCAGCTTCTCCTACCATTGCTATGCCGATGGATGTCGTATTTCCCCCCTAGACAAAACCACAGTCTCTGTACTTTTTCGAGATGCGTCTCAGACATCGGTGTCAGACTGAAGGCACACAAAGCTGTCTTAAGAATTAGCTTCTCGTCATCATTTAGTACCTACCAATTCTGACCGAAATGGTCCCATTGCGACTGACATGCATGTCGAAGCTGTCTCCAGCTCCTTCAGATTCACTCTGGGCAACATCTGGAGGCTCAGATGGTTCCTGACCCCTCTCTGGTCCTCTCACTGCTCAACCACTACATCGCTCTTCTGGTTGGGCTGCCGACGGGCCCTGCTGTCCCTGGTGAACAGGATTCATATTGCAGTCCCACACCTGGTATTCAGCCAGCCTGAGCAAGCGCATCATGATACGCTACTGTACAGCTCAGTCCACTGGCCCCACTGTAGCTGGCGTGCATCCCTGGCCACCCTCTGAGGGGCGTGAGTGAGTGGTGTCCGGCACTGCAGTCCCCTCTTCTCATGTGTGATACCTGGCGGAACGAACTGAAGACCTACCTCTTACAGGAACATCGTACAACCAAATAATAACGCAAGAATTGTCGATCCATTGAGTATCGATCTTATCGAGTTCTAAATCAGGGACAACTCAAACTTGTATTTTGAAATGGGCCTTTCGCTCCCCGCTTTACAGAGCACTCTGATATCTTTCCAATTCACCTTGGTACTCATCAAACGTTGTGGTTGGATTTTGCATGGCTGTCCATTCTTGATAAATCGCTTTGTTGGTATGCAAATCCCCCAACTGGATAAAACTGCCACATGTCTGGCTTGGCTAAACGAGTGTCCCTCTGCATGGAATGTGGTTGATAAAACTGCTTTGAATTGAAACTTATTTTTATGTAGTATTGTAGTGCAAGTATTATATTATGTATTATGTATTTTATATTTTAAGCATTAAATGGTGGGCAACATACATTTACACGAGTTGTTGTCCTTTTGCTTCAGTCGTGAAAGTAATACTTTAAAAAGTACATGGGCAGAAAATAGACATTTTAATCTATCTAGAAACGCAGCTCCTCTATTGCAGGAACATACTGTTGACTAACAGAGGCAGTGACTTCTTAACATGGTGCGATTTCAACTTCCCCTTCCCTATTGCGCAAGAGCTGTTATGTGACTTTACATCCGGAAGCATAAGAGCATGTTTATTTGGTCATTGTTTAGTAATTAATTGGAAAAAAATCGTTATTTGTCATTATGGAGAGACATGTTAAAAACTGCCACATTGTCTAACGCGAAACTCGGCAGAACAACATATTTATTATCCTAGATTTTAGGATTAAACAAACACAACCCTCCAGTCCTCTCAATAACACGCTGTACCGCCATGTAATTATGGTGTGTTCCTGATTCCTCGGATGCCAGCGTTCCGAGGAAGTCGGGAAATCTCCCAGCTTTCTTCCCTTTTTGTCTTGATCTCTCGGAATTCTGAGAGCAGACGAATTTTGAGAGCAGAATGTTTAATTTTAAATGCTCTTACACACTTGATTACATTGTGTTGTTGTTTTTCAGCTGGTTTGCTAAAGAGGCTAATGTAGCAAAAAATAAACAACGACTATTTCATGACACAATCACAAAGTCGAAAGGGAACGCTATAAGCGCCCCGAGACCGGAAATGCAACTCGGAAGGCTGATGTCAAACCATAAGAAACCCAATGACCCACGATCCCTTTTCCACTGCGCATTCGCGTTGCCAACCTGCGGTCAGATGGTCGCATTTCGTCCGAATATCACGTTTAACGTGGCGGTTACGAAACGTCAAGTCCCTCCACCAACATCCAAACCTCGGGGAAACCTTTTCACAACCTACATACGTGACAAACACACCTAGTCCAGCACATGTTTCAGTGTCGTGTTTTAACGTGATCGTTTTATTCTATCACACTCAATAAAGTGCGACTACGTGACAAACACACCTGGTCCAGCATATGTTTCAGTGACGTGTTTTAACGTGATGGTTTTATTCTATCACACTAAATAAAGTGCGACTACGTGTCTTTTCATCCGATCAGAGTTCCGCTCCTGAGAACCAGGATGTGAGCTGCTTTCGTTTCTCTCCTCGTCCACCTCCGTGTTACACTTTCAAGATGGATGCGCTCGCCTAGATAGGTTTCTGTTTCTTTTTCAATCTCGACGGACCCTCCGTCCCGGCCCGCTGTGCCTAAACACTAAACAGCGTTCAGTTACGTTCAGTTCCGATCAGTTTGATCGATAAGAGATGACACACCGATCGGTTAGAGTTACGTTTCAGACCCGACCGGATAATGTTGTACAGCGAGGCTCTAACTTCCTGGTTTTCCAGATCTGGTTAACATTGGAGTCCTAGTCCTGCTCGGTCACACAGCGCAAACGGGTCCGGGCTCCACATATACGATCTGGGATCCAGGGTGGATCCACGCCAGCAGCACAGTGATGGTGGACTTCCAAAGCTTCTTCTAGCCATGGAGCGTACAAATGGTGGATTATCGAGCAAATGTGGTGAGCTGGTTCTCCGTGTGTCAGAATAAGTTTCACTTTGGGTGACGTGGTGCTCAATGTTAGAACTGGTTTCGCTTTAAGCGGTTCGTTGACAAACCTTTCACTTTCGGCAACCGTCTGAACGGGACGGATCGTCTTTATTCTCCGACATTATTACTGTAAATCTTGTGCTTATGCCTTTATCACTCATGTACGGGGGAGCCTCTGATGCAATAGTAAACGGCACAACGACATGTATGCTATGTAGCCGACAGTGAATTTATAGGCGAAATTTTGATTTTTGATGACTTCATGTATTAACTACTCTGATTCATTTCCTGTCTCTCTTAAGCTGTGTTGATCCCCGTGTCCAAGAGTTCCGTCGTGTTTGAGAAAGTTCTGGCTCCTCTTCAGAAGTCGTTTCTTTATGGAGAGTCCAAGGAGGCCTTCAGATACCCCTCTGCCTTTCTGTTCAATAACCCCATACTGCAGGGAAAGGTCAGTGGCTGTTTCTTTTACACTTCGAAAATGGCCATGGATTTCATGTGATGGTGGATTAAAATTATAATTTACATTTAGGGCATTTAGCAGACGCGTTTATCCAAAGCGACATACATAATTGTATTGTTTCTCAAGCTAAACCATTTATTGGCTTTTAATAAATGTATCTGCCTAGCGATATAGTCATTTAAACCAAGCAGGAAGTCAGAGACAAGAGCGGTTCATGTCGCAAGTTAGGGTGGAATGTCCACTACCAACTGCTTTTCCTGGTTTCCCTGTTTTCTTTAGGCTCAAAAAAGTCATACTAACACATTTAAGAAAAACACCCTGGTCCACCTTGGTGCTTGTTGACCAAAAACAATAGAATAAGTGAACTAATCCCCCATTGTTTCCTCCCTGACAGTACGAAGCGTTTCGGGCCAACCGACGAGAGGCTGGCTACTCTGAGGAGGAGTTGAGAGAAGGATACGGATTCTTGTTGTTTGATGACATAGACAAGGTATGAGGAACTAGTCGAGGGGGTCGATCATTAAAGCAGAAAACCCCCCTGGGTACAATTATTAATATTTTTTTATGGTGGTCTGTTTATTTCTAAAGGCGGCCAAACTAGGGGAAACTGGTGTGCTCACTGGGAACAGCACATGCAAAACACTTGGAGATCCTTCCAAGGGTAATCATATCATTTTTTATGATGAAGTTGAATTATTATACAGGGATAACAAAATTGATCTATTCAATGTGAACGCAATGCTATGGGAACCCTTGAACTAGCACCCAACGGATTCCTACTGCTGGTTTTCATGTTGTATGGCACTTTCACACAGTTTGTTAGTTTTTACGAGGTAATCCATAGTTCTTCTCAAAGGAGTGGCCCGGCCACTCCTTTGAGAATGATCCTTAGGCCACTGTGGCAAATCACCTTTTATGACACACTGCAAGGTGTGTCTTCTCTGACAGTTAGAGTTTACACTACTATTCAAAAGGACAACTTGAAAGACACATCGAGTGAAGCAACATACAAAGGGACTGAAAGATAAACAATATGATTCATGTTCATGTTACGCAATGATTGTGTAATATGAAAAATCCCTTAATTGTTTGGTGTAATGTTCTATTCATTCAGTAATAAACTTCATTATTGCCTCACTATAGCCCAAGACTTGATTTATTTTTCTTTTTTTTATAATATTATCTTTGTTCTCTTTTAGGAGTTT
This sequence comes from Eleginus gracilis, assembly GCA_025629765.1. Lineage (NCBI taxonomy): Eukaryota > Metazoa > Chordata > Actinopteri > Gadiformes > Gadidae > Eleginus > Eleginus gracilis. The sequence continues at coordinate 9,268,436 of JAOSLM010000165.1, forward strand.
ATATAGCAAGGTACTCTGACTGCCTGGCTCCTGATCACTGGTATAGTGGGAAATCTGGTTTTATCGTTATCATAAGGCTGACAAAGGTAAAGTCATGTGGAAATGTGGTTAATTTATTGTCATTATATCAACATTGCACTCTAAACATCCCATTTAAGCTAAAAGTGATGCAAATATGCAAATAATCCTCTAGGGAGTTGTAGGAGAAAGTGTAGATTTGAGTGTGAAGCCAATTGAAAAGGTTAACGCTTATCTCCGTTTCATTTGTCCACAGGGAAGAAGCAACAAGGTTAAAGAGAACTACACTCAGAACTGCATTCCACCGTCTGTTGGATTTGACTGTCATGAGTCCAAAGAGCTGCCGATGGTATCGGCCAACACCAGCTCGTTCCTCGCATATGAGAGAACACAGGTGCGGTCTCACACTCTTAGGCTTACATATAGTCTATGTCTGACCCCCATGATGTCAAAATAATGACAAGAACGGGTTATGATCTAGACGTGAAAACTACGTTTTACAGGCAAAATTGCACGATTAATCCAGAAGGGAAATGATGGTGTTAACAGAATAGCGCAATAAAACCAAAAAACATACAATCTATATATCCAAGTGTAGGTATATAGCCGTGTCCTTAAGGACTGATTTGCCAGTCAAGTAGATGTTCAGAGTGTTTTGTTCATCTTCCAGTACTACCTCTACGAAGTGCTGCCCGGTGAATGTAGCAATACAAACCCTGCTCCCAGCCACGTCTGTCCATTTGCCATTGTGCCATTCTCATATGACGATGCAAATACCAAGGAAACGATGTCTAGTTCTCAGGAACAGAGGTACTGTACCACTATACATACATAGTCATCCTGTACGCATGAACGTTTTTGTTATTTCAAGTTTGTAACATTGGTTATGTTTTTCGAATTTACCCTTTCAGAGAGACAGAAGGAAAGGGTAAGTTGAAATTGGCTAGTTTTAAATGAAGTCATTAGAAATGTATTCTACATCCTTCTACACAAGGGACTCAGTCGGTCAGTACTTGTGATCTTTTGTCATTGCAGTGTTGAATGACTTTATGTGGAAGGGCCAGCTTCATATCAGCTCCCAGATCTTCTATGTGCGGTTGAAGTCCAGGTCAGGGACTGTGGTCCCTGTAAAACTGTAAGGGAAACTAAAACATTCAAAATGTTTCATCCAAACAGACAATCCTCACGATGTTCTGATGATCTTTCTCTGTTTGTCTTGTTTTCCCCGTGTCATAATTCAAGGCCTCCAGTAGTCAAAGTAGACCAAGCAGTTTCCATGGTTACCTTGAGACAGTTTGCCCCAAAGGCTGTCTTTGAAACTTGTTTCCCGGGGGAAGGTGTGTTTTTTTTTGTGTGTTGTTTTTGAGCGTTCCTTCTATTTTTTCGTATTTAGCTGTCATGTTTTTTTTGCCTTTGTTCTTTTTTTTCTCCAATTCCAATGAGATTCCTTTGTTTTGCTCTTACTTTTAGTGTGCCTGGATGGCATCTGCTGCAGTGTTCATGAGTTTATTCCTGAAGAACTGGAAGACCCCTCCCTTTCCCTGCTTATCCAAGAACTCAAGGACAAAGATCTTGTGAGTCTCAGTATCCGTGTGCAACATATACAAGCTTTTATGATAGGAGTCCATACCCCCACCCCCGAAACAACCTAACTTTCACCCTTAATACTTTTGACAGGGTCTTACAGTTCACCTTAATGAAAGTGGGTTTCTGATACTGCTACATTCGTGCAACTTTGCTACATGTACTGGTAAGTTCAGACTGATATACAGCTGTTAATACATGTCATTACTTCTCTATTGCAAGTCCCACTTACATACCTTTTCTTCCAGGTAACCAGTCCCGCGTAACTGAGGCCCTGCAAGCCATGTTTCTGTTTCCAGGATCAAGAACCATACAGAGGGGTAGGCAGAAGATTGGTATATGACTACAGAATTAAGGGCTGCGGAAGTCACCGGCCAATTAACTGATTCATGCATGCTTTGTCCCACCCCATCAGCAACAGCTACAGATTATAAACAAACCACATTTTCTGGATGCAAAATTGCTAACTGACAATGCTTTATTACCTGTTTTATGACAGACACCAGAGGAGAATTGGAACATTTCCAGATTTCCTCTGACATTCTTCAGATTCTACCAGCATTGGACTACGCAGAAACTGAAATGCAGAAAATCCCCATAGGCCCAAGTGGGGACATACGTGGACAATTTGAGCAACAAATTAAAAACTATGCAGCACTAGTACAAACTGGCCTTGCAGCAAACTCATCAAAGGACGTCAGCCCGCTTTCACAGGATTACGATGAGTCTGTCACTTCCCTTTTCTCCAACCCAAAATGGACTAACCGGTTATGGCAATGGCTAAGGTCATATCTCAGCCACCCAGACTCTTTTCAGCTTCCTGTGTACAGTATGACTGAACTTTTGGCCGCTGGAAACAAACTTCAAAAAGAGGTCTTCAATGAAGATCTTCCATCTCTAGAACAAACTCCAGGCACCGTTTGTAGTGTTGTTCCAGGGGAGTTGTTGACAAGATCCACAGCATGTGACATTTCAAGCAGCTGGCAGAAGGATGTTGACAAGAAAGTCTCTGAGACTAATAGCATTTTGAATGGTCCATTATCACGTAACCCCACAGCGGAGTTGGTTGTCAGCATTACCTCTGCAGAGGGGACCTCAAAAGTTGTGGACGAAGGTCTTTGTGGGAGCGACGCAGTGGTGGCAACCAAGCAACTTTCTAATACACCAATGGCCACAACAAGTTCCGTTGATAAGAACCCATTGGAGAATACAACTCCATGGGCGACCCAGCGGAAACCTTTGGGAAGACCCAGGGGTCGCCCTAAAGGTAAAAGAAAACGTTTCAAATGGTCTAGTCCACCAGCAGATGAACCTCTGAACTCTACACCTGAGAAACCGGATGAGGAGACAAACCCGGCACAAAGCAGATTGGACAATGATTCTCCTGAAACCGAGTGGACTATATTATCAATGTCTCAGTGCAAGGGTGGAAAACTGACCTACAAATACAAGAAGGTCCCAAGGTCTCCGCAGCTGCAAGAGGATGAAAAACAGCAAACAAAACCGAGGAGATCGACAAGATCAACAAGATATGATCCCTGTTCTCTTTTAAGGAAAACGGATCGTTGGGACTTGAGGCCGATCCTCACTGCATGTGGAAGAACTCTTGTCCCACATGGCTCCCTGAATAGCTTGCTTCCGAAGAATGAGTGTGAGTCCACAGATCTCGAACGGCACTTTAAAGAGACGGTGAGTGAAACCTCTGAGGAAGCTAGTCAACAGGAAAAAACGGACAAGGACCCTGTCGCTGGAGGATTGGCCACGAACACCGCAAACAATGTAAACTCAGGAGACACGTGTGCCAATACAGAGTTGGGCTCTCCTCGGTGTGAGACCTCCAGTTCTCCACCGGAATCGAGGGACCAGTCCATGGTACACATTGCAGAAGCTGATAGCACTGGCGGCGTGCCGTCCAGTGCAGCTGATGATTCCTTACCTCTGCAGTACAGGAACAACAGTGAACGCTTGCTCTTCAAGTTGAAGAAATTATTTTCGAAGAAAAAAAACACACAACTGGGTTTGGACGATTCGCCAGTCGACCCACCACTCAGCACTGAACCGTCACTCAAGAAAAGCAAATTTTATATGGACGGAGAGCCGTTGAGCACAGAGTCAAATACAGAGTGCCAGGATTCCAGAGTAAGAAACAAGGACGTTTTGATAGCTTTTGCACAGGCATTAGGCCTAAGGCCTATAGTGCCAGGGTTAGTGCCAGGTAGGATGGAGGAAACCCAACCCATGGTTACCCTGCAGCCGCAGCCGTGGCTCCCCTTGACCCCCGAAGCCCAACTCGTAGCTCTAGAAATTGAATCGGCTCGGGTCCTACACAGGGGCCCATTACCAATTCAAGAAAAACCTCAGGTGGAACGACCGCTGAAAAAAAGGAGAAAACAATGTGAGTTTGTTTTTCATTTTAATAGATTAAGCCTCTGTTTCAAATATCAAAGTATAGTTAAAAACACTAATTCAATACAAGGAGGTCAAATGTGTAGAATTTGGTGGCATCCAGTGGAACGGACTTGGCCGAAATGGAATATAGTATTCAGAAGTGTTTGTTTTAATTGTATATGATCCCATTAAAATGAGAATTATATGCATGCTACTGCTGTAACATAGCTTGTGCAATTAAAATGAAGGTTGGTTTTTCGCAATGCGGAAAGACAGTCTGACACTGGCACCGTACAAAACAAAGTCAACGTAGTAGTTGGAAAGAGAGGGGTTAAGGAGGGTATTCGGTTGCAATGTTCTACTTCGCCGCTAGTGGCTACTAAATTCTACACACTGGCCATTCATCTTTGATATTGCTGACTGTATTACTTTACATTGACTTTGCAGGGGGGAAGCGTTTAACTACACCCTCTTCTTCCAACGCTGAAACGCCCGAAAACGAAGAGTCTGCAAAGAGCAACTCGGTTGAGATGAATCTCAAGGAACTGTTTTGCTCCAATGGCCAATCCAACCCTCTAAGTTTACTTGCTGATTTGGCACTGGGCGATGGCAATAACCAGGCACAGCCACAACTCAACCCTTTGTCCATGAAAAAGCCAGACCCAAGGTCAGATGTAGATAATCGTCTTAATGATGGCACTAAACCAGATAACCGGTCGGTTCTTCCGTCAACGCTACAGCATCCTGCTGATAGTCCTTTTCTTCCTTCGAATTCTCCCTCGCCAGAGGGTATTTTGGGGAGCAAGGATGTTATTGGTTTGATAGCTCAAGAACATGATTACTCGTGGTCCTCCGCCTCGCAAGTGCCTAATACAAGTTCTCCAGCCGGAATACCAGAGCATTCCCAGAAAGGGCCTCCAGAAGGCACAAGTGAACACAAAGCTGCTGTGGGACACATGACCAGGGATGCAATTCAAAGTAGACGGTTCAGGCGTTCCCGCACCTTCGTTGAAAGGGAGGGAGTTCTCCAAGTCACTAGGAAGTGGAAAGGAAGTTATGACTTTGACTTGGACAGCAAGTTTACGAATCACCCTGTGGAGAAAACGGTTTGCAGGGGCTTGCATGGGTATGTGTATCACCTTTTATAATCAAGAATATTGTATATTTGAGCAACATGTATGTGTTTACAAAGTACAGAAATTTGTTGGAATTTTGTATTTATGCTAAACAAATGTTTTTCCTAATTAATTTTTACACTTTGAACAGATCCTGGAATTCAGCTGGAAAGCACGGTGGTGATGAAGCTCAACTCCTTATCCACATTTGGATAGGCCTCTTCTACAGCCGCTCGACGCCAAGGTTCATCCATTCAAGTCCTCTAGACTTGGAGGATTTCTCGGAAAAGTCTGATGGAATTGTGTTTGCGCCAACCGTACCCGAGACAGCACCTGTTGTAATTGGACATTCAGATGGACAAGATTTGGAGCCCATTCAAGAAGATCAACTTTTCCTTAACCAAGGAGAAGAGATCTTAGACCTGTCAATTAAAAAGCAAGATGTCAATTACTGCAGTGACGTCTCTGTCTCTCAGACGAAGGGCAAGGAGGCCTCTGAAGCATTTATCAGAGAGGCTGGAAGACCAGATGAAGGCCCAGCTCAAT
>JAOSLM010000165.1:11380673-11391419 GCA_025629765.1 Eleginus gracilis
CCCACCCTTTAAATGATGTGAGCCACCAATCACCTGCATCCCGTCATTGTGCATTCATGACAACTTTCCAATGAGACAAATGCGTCTTAGCTTGGTCAATTTTAAAACTCTGAAGGTAACTACGTGGTCAATCCAGACAATACTGACAAAGCTGAACTTAAAATCGGTTCATCAGTTCAGAGAACATTGACACAGCTCTGAATATAAAATGTTGTTTTACAAGTCAAAGATTGTCATGAAAGCTGGTAAAATAAGCTGCTATACTTCAGGTCTAAAGACAGTAAAGAAACGGGCTCAAAGAGACTACATCTAATTCAACATAAGGAATCCCAGATACAGTTATTAGTCACTCATTAGCACCCAAAAGAAAGACTGCAGACTTTACCCATAACCATTAGCTAGGTTTTGGAAATAAAGAAAAGGGATGGCATACACGATCAATAACACATGAACTGTGATCTACCTGGATATTTTAATCTTCCAGGATTTGTTTGTGTGACCAGAGACTATGCCACATTTTAAAGTAATATTCCAGATCTATAAAAATATTTTTTTAGGTCACAAAAGGTATTTGAAGTTAAGCGATATCGATTGACTTAAAGAGCAATACTCCTCAAACTATCTACAGGACTTGTACATCAGAATGCAATGATTTTTTGTTGGACTGTGCAATTCATAAATCAACGTAAATATACCATATCCTATGTAAACTTTGCTTTACCACTTCTCGAATGAGAAACGGCTGTGCTAGTTCAAAACATAATGAGAAATCCTTTCCAGTAATCAAAAAAACATTACTACTAACTTAATATCTAACATTCCTATGCTCCCAACAGTGACGATGTACAAGCCCTATATACACACACACAATCAAAATCTGGAACCATTAACCACTGTGAAGACCCAATTTGAGCGGGGAACCCTTTCCCAATGTGTTCTGACAAGTGTACTATCCCTTTTCTTGTGACAGCAACGATCAGAGGCACAGTCTAGCCATGCAGGATGAGTACTCACTCCACAACATCGTCCTGGTCAGCAAACTCTTCGTCATTGAAGCCGAACTGCTCAATAAAATTGGACGTCATTTGTTGCATCTGATAATCAGAAAAGGCCTGGCAAAGCCCAGGACCAACGGTAATGATATAGTCTTAGCACTACACAAAGCTGAAACTGAATATGTAATGCAGGAGATAACAAAGGTATGCTTGAATATATATTAAATACAGAGAGCTAGTTCCATAGGGTTAGAATAGCTCAACATAACAAGCATGCAATAGTAAGCTGCCAAAATGCTCCAACGTCTTAGTTTAAAAAAATTGCTCGGGTTTAATTGCAATCTTTAGTACATATCACAGGTTAAGTGAGAATACATGGAATCAATTTGAGCTTCTAAAATGGACACATTAGCCTTCATGCTTGAACAAAACCAGCTACACTACAAGTTTAGATTAACAATATAAAATGTAGGAGCACATTTGCTGGTATAATAGGTGGTAGGTGCATGATAAAAGGCATACACAAAAATATATATTAGGAAGTCCATTAAAGGATTGCTGTATGCATGTATGTATGTCTGCATGCATGTATGCATATACATACACACACACGCACACACACATATACATATAATATATATATATATTGGTGTGCACGCTTGCATATGTGCATCTTACTTGTTGTAGAGAAGAGTCCTGGTGAAAGCTAGTGTCTTTAAAGTCCACCTCATCATCACTGGACGAGTGGATGTGGTGCATGTTCACCTGAATAACAAATAATAGCTTTAGTCACTACTTTCTCAGGTACATACATACATTCTACCCTAGTGTTCATTAGCAGGGAAAAGAGAGTACTCAATAAGCATATATTTTCCATAGTGGACCTCAAAAAGAAGAAGACCAGATTGCGAAAGTGAGTACATCACAACTTCAAAGTAATTTGGAAGCACAGGCCATAAAACATTTATCATCAATGCGTAGATGTTCACTTTGCATTAAACTCTTCCATGTGGCATACATCAGTTCACAGGCCAAAACTGCACATCTTACCAGGTCAACAGTGTTCCTCTTGTTTGTGTCTGACAGCTGGCCAGAGATGAAGGACTCCCATCTATCTCTGTCTTCCTCTGGGAGCTCTGCGGGGAAACACACGCAGCATGCAAAACACAGAGGTTGAGTCGTGATAAGTCGGAAATTCGGCAAAAACAGGTTCTTGTTTAGAACCTGGTTTCAGTAACTTCGTCAAGGTTATCTGGTATAAGTGACGCATCTCTAGCCAGAACAATGAATTGGATGTTCGTTGGGAGAAAAGCTGAATAAAAGATAAATAAGTGGAGAGGAAAGAAGGTCCATACCAGAGATAATATGTTGAATCTGCGGTCCGTTTGGGCCCTTGTCACAGTTATGAACTATAGAGTTAGATATTCTGGTCAGGTGACCCATGTAGCCTCGCCGACGGCCCCCTTCCGCTCTGCAATAGAAGAGACACACGTAAGTTAAGATAACTTATTTGTTCCAAAAAGCAAAAGTTTCTAGCAATAATTTTATAATAAGAACTAAATGTACATTCAGTTCTTAAGTGGAACCAAATACATCAGCACGTCAGCCATTGACAAGCTGGCGTGTTGAGGCCAGCTGTGTTCCTCCATTTGAGTCAGAGAAGGGGATAATTACTTTAATTAAATTCAGAACACAAAATAAAGTATATACACACACACTTGCTATGTGATCAAATATGCCATTTTAAGAAACTCAGCCAGGTTTCTTGGCAATTTACCCTTTACTTTACTAAATAAATAAATAAATAAATAACTTATTATTTGAAAATCCATTCACCATTATCACACACATATATATATATATATATACACTCACTGTTCCTTTTCGTTGGAGGCCCATGCATCCAGAATTCTCTGTATAAACTGGCATTTTTCAAACAGCTGTTAGAGAGAAAACAAAGTTGAGTCAAGAGATGTATAAAAGTTATTGGATGGAAATTCTTGTGTGGATCTCCCCACTGGTCACAACTGGTTCATATTATCAGATTTTATTCAAACAAAATTAAACCTTGATAAACAAATGTACACATTGACAGTAGTATACCAACAGCTAGATACGATTTTTGTATTATAATATAGGGAAACCACGTGTACATGGACATGGTTTTCTGGTCATTATTTATAATTTGCAAAGGCTTGTAAGGTTGTAAACTTCTAATAGTTGTAGGTGTCATAATCTTCCAAAAATAGATTTCTCTTAAATATGCATCATCATATATTATCAGCCACTATGAAAACAGGAAATGTGAGGAGAAATCCTTGCAATTCTAAATATGATATTTACCCCTCAAGGGGGCATTTAGACTTAGAGGGGCATAAACTATTATGAGATTGAAAAACAGATTTGGCACAGCTTCAAGTCAGAGACGTACATGTTTGATGAGGATGCTTTCCCTGGCATAGTCCTGTTCTGCATCTGTCTGTCCATTTGGACTGAGGGTGGGGGCAGGGGGCATGGCCAGGATCATGGCTGTACAGATCTCCACCTGGATATGGAGGAAGTTGTTCCAGATGTACTTGAAATACATGTCCTGGAAAGAAAAACAAACAGTATTAAAAATGTATCCATTTTCATTACTACGACATACCAGTTACTGTTACAGATATTTATGTTGGGGCGCTGACGTATCTTGTCAACCTACCCATCTACCTGATCTGGGGCAAATAAAGAACTGTCAGTTGATCCAATGTGGGTTCCACTAACAGGGATACTTACTAATATGACTCCCAACGTGTTTAGGTTGATGAGTTCTGTATTGATGGTGTGCGTGTTGCTCTGCAGAAGGCTGGCCACCAATCGGACCACGTTCAGCCTTGTGTTGCCAACTGGGGGGTCCAACACCCCCCACGTTGTCTTCATCATGTTTTTCTATTGGGGTTCAAAGAAGATTTAAATGCAAGTTAGTAGAGTGCTGTTAAGGTTCTTATTCCATTCAATTAGGATTCTTTACTCAGCATCACACACCAGTTACAAGTCATTTCATATAATATAAAAACATCCAGTGCAAAACTAACAAACAAATCAACAATGGAAAGTAACACTGAATTTGTATTACTATTCCATTCTGCCAAAGGGCATTCCTGGCCATGCAGTGTAAATGGCTGCTAACCAAATGTACATGACAAATCATTTTGAAGTCCAGCTGTGCAGCATATGCTTGGGTCTAAATCTATTCAGCATCCCTAGCAAAGCCACAACTGTTTGCCAAGCATTGAATAGTGATTTGGGGTACCTTGGGGGGTTCAAGTAAAAGCTGGTGAAAGTCCTTGAGTCTGGGCCTGACAGCTTCCAGAATGCTGTGGTTGACTGAGAACAGAGGGTGTGACATTCCTGGAGGACAATCCATGTGACCCTCAAACCTGCAACATCCAACCAAACATAATTTATCATATTAGACTAAAAACCTACTACATAGAAGCCCAACCTCCTAAATCACATCGTACACTACAAATCTAGAGCTGTCAATCTTCCACTATAACCACATTCCTTATTATTTTTAATACCAACCCTTTTACAGGTGGACCATTTATGTTTTTTTTCATGCAGGCTGTCAGACTGTTGCCCTGCAGTCTGATCTATACACTTTTTGTATTTATTTTGCTTAGGCCACCTTAGCTGTAAAGTGCTGTGTGAAATATTTTTTACTATTCTTATTATAATCGACCCTTGAAATTCGTTCGAACAGCCCTGATAGAAACCCAGCCTCCTTTAACATAGACTACAAACCTAGACCATCATCATCCTTATTATTCAGACTTACGCTGGTCTCCTCGTCTCAAACAGCGTGAGGAGGATCTGAATAACGCTGACGATAGCGGATTCATTCTTCTCCTTGTCAAAGATGTTGGCCAACAGTTGCTCCACTGTCTCCTGCCTGATGAGAAGAAATGCAAACAAAGATTAAAAAAATAATAATAAATTAAAAAACTCACAATGGAGCTGGAAGAAATTATTTAGTAATATATTTACTATTGTTGCTGTTATTATCATCGTCTCAAATGGATGAATGTTACTCGTTTCATTGTTGTTTGTTTTTTTGAAGCACTTTTTTTTCAACTGTTGTTTTTTTAAATGTGCTTTACAAATACATTTACATTTCTCCCCCATCACAGCTATTCGGCAATGCATGTTAATTAAGCATTGCACGCAAACCAATCAACCTAGTTATTGCTTCTGTCCTCCATGAGGGCAAACACTAAAAACATTTACTAGTCTGTACTAGCCTCTTCCATTCACTTCCCATTTGCTTTCACTACAATCCTGGCAACAATAATGCTGCAAATGAAATGTGTGGATTCAAAAATGCAGGCGGATGCAATTACATGACTCCCAGTGTAGACTATACACAACCAGGATCATAAAACGCTGCCTCTTGTTAAGACACTGCACATTGCTGTGGGGATGCAGATATCAAGAATAGTTATTTTATTTCACACAAATGATATTTCTATAAAAAAAAATAGTTATTTTTATATAACCAAGAGCGTACTTCTCCAGTGTGGCCAGCAGGGGGTCTGGATCAGAGCTTCCCTGAACCTGGAACATCTGATCTCTGCTCAGTCTGATGATCTCACACAGAGACTGGGAGGCGTTGGAATGTCTCTATTAAGGCCAAGATGGGCCGTATGAAATACATACATAAAAGGTAAATATATAACAATATGATCGTACCAATTCAGACATAGTTCAATGCAGGATATACTAAACCATACAATGTTTTACCTGCTGCTTACATTTATTTAATAATATTGCCATGTGATCAAAACTTTGCAACAAGGTCATACAATTGTTTTAAATCATGAAATGACTCACGTCCTCGTCCTGACTAGATTGTACCATGTCCACCAGCCTCTGGATTACCTTCTCTTCATTCAGCCACTGCAGTGGAAGACAAACAAAAGAGGATGGAGTAAAAATGAATGTTGGATGGCCCAATAAATACGTAAAATAACAAAACACTGAAAGAAAATAATGAAATTGCAAACTCAATCAGCCATGGCTGATTAGCACCACATTTTTTAATCAAATCATTGTGGTATTCAGTTTCAGAGTCAGGAAGCGTGATGAGAGGAACTACACTTGCGACAGTGCACTGGCAAAACATACCACGTACAAACAAGGCATATATAACAAACCGTGTACACACGTTAAGCACGTCCTGTCTTAGCTGCGGTGGTTCGATGCAGGTCAGCATCCTGAGCAGCAGGTCCATGATCGCCGACGTCCCGATGTGTTTGATAACCAAGTCCACAAAGTCCTCCCGCTTCCGCAGAAACTCTACGATCTGAAAAACAATGCATGCACACAAACATTGAACCACAATAAGGTTATTCCCTCTCATTTGTCTACTACAACACACACAGTTATTTTTAGAGATAATTATCCCACAATGTGACTACAAATTTGATTACAATCGCAATATTACACACGAGGGTGTGCTTCACCGTCCTTATTGCGGCGAGTTCTGTAAGCATCACTGAAGTGCACATCCTCTTGTGTAATATTGCTTAAATCAGTCTCATGAACCAGGGCCGTGTGGTGGCCAAGTAAACATGCACACAATCACCGCGATAGCCACAAGCTAGGGCCGCTAACTGGGTTTGTACCTGTTCTGGCTTTCGCCCAATGAGAATGGAGAGGACTTTGGAGAAAAAGCTGGCCAGGAGGGGATTCAGGGGGGGCTCGTTTTGGAGAAAGCCGTAGAGTTTCATCAGTAGGTTGTCGTCTTCTCCCAGTCGTTCATTGATCTGACCCACGTCTGACGTCAGCAGCTCACACGATATGTTGGGGTACCTAGAGAATTAACTCAAAAGTTTCAATGCCTTTTTTTGATAAAAAAAAGTATGCTTACATACTTGCCTGAAATGATTAGCCAATATGTTTTTTATCAAATTAAATACTAGTTAAATAAATCAAGCCAAACAAAATAACAAAAATATGGAATACAATGCCTGAATCCAGCCTTACTTGTATTTGACCTTCTCCTCTACAACAGCATTGGGTTCCTGTGTGATGAAGGTGACCAGGTCGTCCATGCACTGAGGCCTCAGCAGGAAGTCCACGAGCTTGTGGTTCTGAGCCTTGCACTCCTGGAGGACATCTTCCTCGTCCATCACTTCAGTCAGCGTCACATCTTCCTTCTCCAACAGCGTGTCAATGTGAGACGTGGTGTGGAGGTCAAACTTCCAAAACATGACTCTAAATGCAAGAAGTCGCCACACCATACATTTCCAAGTTACAACACCATACAATTCAAGGAGGACTTGAGTACAATCAGAATAGGCATCCTATCCCGAGGTGGTGAAGTGTGATTCAATCTATTTCGTGAATTACCTTTATACAACAACATTTACATGTTATCCTAAACCTATAGTAGTATAATAGTGGTCAGAGTTGACAGATCTGGAGAGTTCACACTTGAATGGAGATAGATAATTATTCATGTGGTTATGGTGACTCAATTCAGTATTCATTAAAAGCAAACCAGACATGCTTTGGAAATGTTATAAATGTTTTTCATGTCCAAATCCATGAAATTGTACCTTATTTTTATATGAAAGCATTTGGTGCCCATACCAGAGCTCTACGTGTTCCGTTTTTTTTTGGTACAAACTGTGGTTATTGGATTTCAACCTTTAGATGGCAGCAAAAATAACTGAATAAAATCAGAGATCGTGGGTTTTTGTATTCCTGGTAACAATTAGCTTTTCCATGCCCACCTGCTTGTGTGTGGAGTCCAGAGACTGGAACTGGGGTTAAAATGAGGAGGCGTGTTCTACTCTTTGGGAGTTGTGGCCCATTACAGGGTGGCTTGCTGGGCAGAAGGTGGCGACAGACAGACACAGCAACACACATACAGCAGCAGTGGCACCCAGCAGCTCCTCAAAACATCAACAGCAAACACCTGAGAGAACAGCACACATACAGAAAGAGTATAAACCCCAGGAAGATTCTTTTTGTGTTTTAAGGCCATGATTCAGACAAGAGATAGCAAACTATAAGTGCCCTGAATGACATACTAGTCTGCCCCTTCCCCCCTCTAAAATAAAACGGGTTAACTTCACTTATTTGCATGCATGTTAAGACCCTTGCATCGTGTCATCTTGAGATACTGACCAAATTTAACACGTAATCCTCATATGCTATCTGCATGCATTATCACGTTACGTACATAGACTTAAATCTGAATTGACGTAGACAAACCATACTCATCAGAAGTAAATTATAATTACAGCCTGCAATACCCTTGTTCAATCCTAAACATTTGGATATAGTGCCGTGCTGCTTTAATTGGGTCTCTACATAAAAGCAAATTACATGGAATAGAACCGAAAGCCTTTATTGTCATTGTGCAGAATACAACTAAATCAGGAGCGCTATTCCTGAACAGTGCATTAAAAAGACACAGGGAAATGGAAGACAAGGAAACACCACGACGGGAGGACTGTTACAAAATGTTTAAAGGTTACCAAGTAAAAAAATGTTTCTGGTGAAGTACATGGGATACTGAGTGTTTTAACCAATCTACAATCCGTACCATCCCATTTTAATGTCATGTTGACTCACAGCCATTACTTTAGACTGCATTTGTCAAGGTTAACCTGTGTAGTTTGCACAGCATATGCTTTACATCCAGAATGTTTAATCTACTAATGACTTTATCAATAGTAAGAATTTAGCTTGAGTTCATCATTATATTATTTTATTCCTCTACTATTACAAACATGATCAAATGTATTCTTGATTGATTGCATCCCTATAGTCTAAAGGCTCTGAATAAAAAATAAGTCAGCCAGAGATGTTAAGACCAAAGATAATCCCCTTTCTCCCCAATTGTTTTCATTTAACATGGTTTCTATTGAGTTTATAACAACGCCTATCAATCAAGTTTAAAAATGATTCTCCACAGCTTTTCAAAACAATGGCAGAGAATCGCACTCGGAAAGGAATATTCAGCTCATGTCCATTTAGGTCTCGGTCGAAGCCCATATATTGAAATCAGAAGTTCCTATTAACACTGCAGAGCAATTTTACTTCTAATTTCTTAGCCGGGTGATATATTTGGATTGTCTGCCAACACCAACAGATTAAATAGTTAACGACAGTCACTGCGCCTGAAGGTAGTTAACTTAATTGAAGCATAATCCTAACCTCACTAATATGCTTGTCGGTCTGCTTGTTTTGTGCTAATAACATGTTAATATCGTCAATCTACTGTCAGATCTTATATATATTCTACTATCATACATTTTATTCTGTAAGGTTTAATACGTCTAACGTTGTTGCTCCTGATGTGAGGACGTCGTTGCGTCCCAGATGGGGCGAAGACACGTTCCACCTGCGGCACTATTGCGTCCAATGTTTATACTCCTATAGTAAAGCCATTCTACATTAGAGCTATTCTAAGCTCATTGCCATAATGAAGACCATAGCCGGGTGCTCCTGAAACATAATTCACTAATGTTTGCCACAGATCTAACATTATAACTTCAGTCTCCAATTAGCATTGGGAACGTTGGCCAGAGTCATAATATGCGAACGGACTATGAAAATAAGTCAAACCAACGAACACAGTGAATTACTGTTCAGCACAATAACGTTAAGAGTTGCAGGAATCACGTGAAGCGGGCTGCGATATAATGCTAGCGATGGTGTTTGCGTTGACAGCTAGCTCCTGCTAGCTAACACAACTAACATACAGTACAGGGAACGGTTCAAGGAAATAAACGGTGGACCACAGAAACAAAGCCTTTTCATTAGTCTGACTACAATGTGTCAAACGGGGTTGGTCATATTCGCTGCTAAAGATCTAACTTGCTACAATATTCACAATGCATGTTGTCAAAGTAACCTATATACTGCAAAAAAGCAAGATGGCCAAGTATGCTCCTTGCTAGACAGTTAGCCGTAGCCGGCTATGGAAGACTGTTAGCTAGTCGCCAGTTCTTGTCTTTTCAACGAGAAGTGCATCAACTGGCCAGGGTACCTACCGATAAACAACAGCATACGACACGTATCCGGCATGTAGCTTATTCAACCATTAGCCCGACGCCACCACTAAAGAAACATTGACACAACGCGCGACTACGTTTATAAAAATATATTGTTTAAAACTGATTCTGACGGGCGCGAAAACGTAGATTATCTGAGGGTACTTTTCAAGATGGCGGTGTCGTCAACTTCAGCGACCCCTTCCCCCAACTACAACTTACCTATCAGCCGAAGACAGTAGCGCTCTTCGTATTGGTCAAGCACCTGCCACTCAAAGAATACAGTGCCATTTTATTGGCTAAACAGTGAGCCAGTTCACGATAGGATAACTGAATTCATGTTTTACAAATCATAGCATTTAGTTAATTTGAACATAAAACGTTCACGAAAAAGTGTAACAATATTGCGTTAATGTACTCATTTCACAATATTTAATTTAGTTTAGACTATAACCAAATCCATTGACTCCACCCATACATTTTCACGGACCTCTATATCCAACGCACCAATAGATCACATGTTAACCAGTCATTTATTAGAGACAGCCACTGATGCGACACTAACATTAGACCTTAAATGCATGTCTTTTCAAAACGTGCATTTAAGGCTTATTAATAATGTTGCTAAATGTTACTCAAATAAATAAATCAAAGCTCTATTTAATTTATATTGCTTTAGATTGGGATTGCGTGTGTGTGTG
>JAOSLM010000165.1:11721441-11733357 GCA_025629765.1 Eleginus gracilis
CTCCGACTCGTTCTTTCTCTTGACATTCACATGCAAGATTACATAACGGGAGGCTTAACGTCTTCTTCCATCACAAATAAATGTACGCTTTCCTGCACAGGCTTACTCGATTGAGAAGGTCTATTTTTTGGATACCTCTATTTCTGAAAGGCACATTGATAAAAATAAAATCCTCTGCCTCCTCGCACATTTTAAGGGTTTTATAAATATCTAATTTCATATCCATCAGCAACATTCTGTATTTTACAAAGCTCCTTAGACAGAAAATTGGTGGTTGTTAGTTAATCGGCAGAAAGGTAGACCACTGACCAAGGGGACGACTTGTTTATGTTCAGCCACGTATTGTTCTCTTGTGATAGGTCTTATAAAGCACCAATGAGCCAGAGGGATAGGCGTATTGATAGCTATGTACCCATAAAATGGTCTCACGTGCAGCAGCCGCTTCACTCCCGCCCAAACTGACATGCTAACTCTCACTGGATGCTATATTTAGCCTGGCCTCGCGGTACTGTTACTATTCCTAGCATTGTACATGAGTGGGCGGACTGTTTTTTTTCTATGAAATTCAAGAAAAGTTCGGTTTTCACGTTGGATATTTTCTCTGTATAGTGCTTTACATAGCGACCTGTTTGTAATGCAATCTGCTCCGACAGATAGGCTGATGGATAATGACTTTAGGCCCACTGCCATTTAGCACGCCACTAATAAGGCCACCCCGAAAGCTTGGATAAAGACGTAGCTGTATCTTGGTGTAGATGAGCCTATGAATAGGATCCCATGTAGGCTATATATAGTTTATTGTGACAGAGTGATCATATTATTTGAATTCCGAGTCTAAACGGAAGAAGTCACAGCGTGATGTGGAACCTTAGCGTCCTCCAAAATACGACAAGTCAGTTTCGGTTAAACTGGTTGAAAAGAGCCTAACTATCCCACTATAAAAGCAAAGCATTCTGGACTCAGAGGCCAGGGCTTTGGAATCAGATTCCGTTTGCGTTTCCCGTTTTAAGTTAAACATATCTGAAAGCCATTCTTCAAGCGAAACGTCGAGAGTATACGGAACATGTTGGCCTGTCAGGAGACCATAACCCGCTTCAGCACCGGGGACAGTTCCTCCGTAGAGAACAGTCGGCTACTGTATGGCCATAACTGTCGCGCTACACTGGCTAAGACACTGTGCTTACAGAACCCCAAGTCTTGAGTTGGGGTTCCGTAGCTAATTGCGGACATGCGTTAGCGTCATTTTAACCATTTGTCAATAATCCCTGAAATCCCTGTGTATGTAGGGAGAGAGGGAGAGAGAGAGAGAGAGAGAGAGAGAGAGAGAGAGAGAGAGAGAGAGAGAGAGAGAGAGAAATGAATAGATCACATGGGCTCATAGTATACAGAGTTCCACCACCACTCGCGTTCTCCTTCTCTCAATCCGCTCTTTTTCTCGGGTCAACTCATCACCCTCTCCCGCTGCTGCCACCCACTCTTCCTCCACCACCTGATTATTTTAAGCAACGTGCGCGTGCATGTGGCTGGTTTGGGAAATACCTGGTCACAACCAATGAGCAATAAGGCATAGTCTATCGCTTATCGCCCCCATCGACCAGAATTGGAAGTTAATATAGGCTACCAACAGGTCTACAGTCTCTGTATATTGTAGTGTGTATGCAAACTGAGTATGACAAACTGAGTCTAATAACAGACGACCCTAGGTCCCAACCAACGTCGGCTTACTTCAGGGTTTAATTTCAAAGAAAAAACGGGATTGCCCTTTTACGTGTCCAGCAACGACAGCTGATTGGGTTACTCGTGACCAACTCGTTAATAATGACGTGTGGGGAGTTTGATCTACATTTGACTGATTCTTATCAAGAAAGCAATGTTCATCGGTGTGTCTGCTTAGCCAGCGATACAAAGAGACAAAATACATCATGAAGCTTCAAGTGACTGGTTTGGTTGGGATAAAAATAAACCTGATAGCTTTGAGTAGAAAGAGATGGTCTTGTGCGTCCTCTAGCAGCAAAACCGTTTCACTACAAGTCATTATGGTCATGTACTCTCAGCGCCATTTTGGTAGTTTTTCTCTGCTCTTCTCGAAGAATTAGTAATTGACGTCACAATAGAGATATCTTTCTCTCGATGTATACATCTCCCCATATAGATATAGTTGATTATCTCCATACCCCAATCCTGGAACAGATTAATAATCTTTTACAAAGCAGGATAACTTGCAATGCTTAGTGGAGCTTGCTGATAAACATCTATACAAAAGATAGACAATTTATATTTGTTAGTATATTAGAATTAGACCCATTTAAATTGCAAATGAAAACATCAAAAGCTCAATTGTCTACCAAGTAACTGCCTTTAATCCAAAATTGTTTTAACACTAGTCACTGAATTAAAAAACATGCAGAACACTAGCATATTCACCTTCATTGGAGGATAGAAATTGTAGAAAATTAATACATCTGGTTCCCAGCAAGGATGCAACCAATAAATACTTGACAAAGTTAACCTTTTGATTTTAAGAAACATCTCCCAAGCCATACCAACACATTAACAGAACAGACACTGCCAAGAGGCCATTCCATCATTACAATATTTACTACCACAACACAAAGTGTCCTGTTCACCTTGGTATTGGTTTCCCTACAATATCAATAAACCATAACTGTAACTAACCCAATTCAAACCATGTGCTTCAGTAGTTCCATGCATCACAATTGCTACATTTGCTGGTTAGGAACAGGCTGGTGGCCACATCATTTTTTATTAACTTTACAGGTTCAAGATACGGTGCATTAATCAGATATTCCAGTAGCAGACATTTGCTTTGGACTAAGAGGATTAGCCAAACCATTAGCTGTTACACAAAAAAAGACCACTTGAGACTTCGATACAAGTTTATGATGATAAAAAAAAAAGTAATCACAAAAAAAAGGATTCATACAAAGTACCAACATCTAACCAATCTAATTGAAATTCTTACAAAAACAAGGATTAAATAAGAGACAGTTTGCATCTTCTTTTACCAAAAAAGAAACTAATTAAAATCCCGATAAAACGTGGCAGTCCTTTGATCAATGAAACGCACATCGAACTACCACGGGATGGTAAACCACGGGGTTGGTGAACATGAGGGTGGCATGTTAAGATGAAGCAACAGGTTGTACAAGAATCCTAGTCAGTTTACTGTGAGGGAGATTTAGAACGTAAAAAAAAAAAAAATCCTGTGCATGTGAAGAGGCAGAAAGAACAGGTGAAGAGACTGATTAAAAAAGGATGACAGCAGTTCCCTTCCACACTCTGCAGTTCAATCAGTGTGGTATCAGATATCAGGGTCCCCCTTTAGTAGATCCTGCCTCGGCTTCTGTTGCCACGGGTTCCAAACCCTCGTCCCCGGCCGCCTCTGAAGCCGCCGCGTGTCTCTGGAGCTATCAGTGAGGGGGATGCAGAAAAACACATTCATATTACTTTCTATTCTTCCTATTGAAACCCACATCGACCTGCAGCGACTTGATTCCAAGGGCTGTCAAATTCAAGTGTGCCTTGTTAAGCGTGTTTCACACCGCCGCGCGGCAACGCGCCGCCTCCATTCGCTTCAATGAGGGAAAGGGGAGGCGGTTACAAGAGCGGCTGTTGGACCAGGAAGCGGTTGCCGCCCACGTGAACGCGCACAGATTCTGCCCTACCGCTCAGCTTTTCGGCGGCGGCAACAGCAGCAGCCGCCTTCGAAAACGCCTGGCCCTTGCACACCGCCGCACTGAACCCTCCGGCAGCAAGGCGGTTATCAGGGCGGCGGTGTGCAAGCGGCTTCAGTGTTGCGTTTGCGTACCATAGGTGCCAATGGTGGCACTGTATTTGCCACTGGGAGGGAGCTTTAGTGTTGCGTCTGCGTACCATAGGTGCCAATGGTGGCACTGTATTTGCCACTGGGAGGGTTGTAGATCTGCCGGGCATCACGCCGGGGCAGCGCAGGGAGCTGCTTCTTGATGGTGCCGCCTGGACTGATCTCCTCACCAGACGGCCGCTTGGGTCTGTGGGAGAACACCAAGGGAAAAGGTTGCAATAAAGCACTATGTAGCAATGGCAACCAGTGCACTAAATAAGGTTGATTGTGGGCTACATAGAAGGAAAATAACACTCCTAAAAGGCTCATTGCCCAATTGGCACACTTGTCGTCAAGTGTGTGCCAATTATTTCTTCTCATTTAAGTAATTTCCAAATTGACTTCAAAAGACACGTTTCCACACTACCCCAAAAATAAGGTGCAAAGCGTTTTACTATTCTCTTTAAACTTACGCTGCTGCTGCTGCCTCCATTTTCTGCACTGGCTTCCAGCTCAATGTGACTGTGCTCTTGTATGATGGTGGATTGTGGAACAGATCCTGAAATAGTGAAAAGGTTTTAGAGAAAGTACCATAAAGTAACATTAGACTCTTTATATATATATATATATATTTAGATATTTAGAGGCTTACCTTGATCAATACATTGATGTTGTTGGTAATCTTGAGAGCCACCACTTTGATCTTATTCTAAAGAGTTTTGAATAGGGAAAAGGAAAAAGGTTAGTTGTCCCCAGAGCTAAAAACACCCAAGCAGAGAGACTGTTTGACCGTAAACGCAACATTGAACGCAGACTCCAAAACGCCATTTACCTCGTCAGTTTTCAATGAGTCTCCTGTCTTTCCTTGTAGTGCCACCCGTAGCTGTCTGATGTAAACCTGCAGGCCTCTGGCAAAGTACTGTAACCTTGAGAAGCACAGAAATACAAACAATTCATGAGATGGTACACACATCCTCTTCATCATTATATTCAACCTCTGCATCTATAACTCCACTCTACTCCACTCAGCAGAAACTAGCCCTAGGAACTAGGAAACTTTGGAGGAAATTTGTGCGTTTCCGTCGCAGGGAACAGGGGGTTTCCAAAAGTAAAGGAGTTTTAGGGTGCTGAACATCTGATTGTTGAAAGCCTACTTTTAGATATCGAATAGGAAGACAACTGCCCTTCACTACACCATAAATATAATATTTTAATCCTCAAAATACACATGACATTTAGATGAAAGAACAGCGCATACTCTTGTATTAAATGGGGGTTGATGGTTAAATACATCTGTGTATTTGACTTCTGGAAAACAAGCGTATTTGAGTATAAACTGTAAATAGTCGAATTGTTAAAAAGACTAATTTCTTGTTTTTCGTTACGTGCCTATTGTAAAAGGACCTTTATTTCTCTAACCTCTCTAACCAATGTCCAGGAGTTACTCTGCTCACCTGATCTTGAAGTCTTTGAGCTGCTCGGCATCTACCTTGTCCAGCAGGAAGTCAGGCAGCTTTTTGCCCAGCTGATGGAAGCCAAACAGGAGACACTCCACATAGCTAAACTGCAACTTGGGTTCTTCACTAACCGCATTCTCCCCATTCTCTGCCTCATCTGGTGGCAGGGGCATATACTCCTACACGGACAACAAGACAATAGCACAGGACCCAAAGAACAGGGCTTCATTTCCATGAAATTAAAAACCCAATGAAAAGTGAGGGTCAGAAACATGGGTTACGATCCGTTAATACAACGGGACACCCAGAGTCCTACTCACCACCAGCTTGGTGAACAACATGTTGAGGTTGGACTCCAACTTCTCCATATCTCCACAATACGGGCTCATCTCAGCCAGCAGCTTCAGAACCTACACATACAGATGCATATCCTTAAGCCAACGACCTGGAGGTTTCCATTCACTTTTTAATGAGAGAAGAAAACATGCAGCTCACGTCAAGGCCTTGGTAGGAAGAGGAGTGCACATACCTCTAGCTGAATATCCAGGTCAGCCACCGGGGTGGTCAACTTGCTGAGGTTGGGCAGGACATGTTCACAGAAGTAGGTCACAAACCTCGTTGAGTGGACATTTTTCTGGAAAAGTTAAATGATTAATTTATTAAAGAAACCCCTCTGTTTTAGTGTTGGAATAGATTAGCTAGAAAACTATTCTCCAACACAAAAATATTACTATGTTGACAATAGCCAAAATCCTAAATATATCACTTTGACACTAAGTGCAGCTAGATAGCCTTTCTTCTCAACAGCAATCACAACAAAACACAAGAATAGCAGGTTACACATTCCTGGTTTCTGGTCGACTCAAAGGACACAACCTGTTCCTAGGTCGAGCCAAAGGATCCGAAGGGGTTAACCGTAGGTCACCGGAGATATTGGGGTTCCAGCGCTTTGAGCTCCACCATTAGAGAATACGTTATATATTGATTGTGATGATCACCGAGAAGAGAGGCAGGGCCTGTCGTGTGCATTGCAGGAGACGGTCCACCGTGTCCGGGTCGGCAGGGTTGAGCGCCTGCTCCAGGAAGGCCTGTTCCACCACCAGCTCCACCAGTTGTTGCCGGCCACTCACGGTCTGCAGTATACGCAGACCAGACACCACGCGCATCAGCAGCACAAACTCCTCTCCCGTCACGTCCTCCAACACCTGGACACGGGGGGGAACAGGACACCAGACCCAATATTAACAGTGCAAACGTTGACGACAGTCACTGTAAATAAACCCAATACCTTGTTAAAGAATGAATCATGTCAGCAGCAAAATCGCTATCTTTCACACTCAGACCTGAGTGTCATTCAACCACTCCAATCCAATCACAGCCACATAAGAAGACTACGGGGAAAATACCATAACGACGGCAATGGTTTACATTTGGAAACCAGTGCACACCTTTTTTGTCTCTGCAAAGACGTAGTCCTCCACCTCCTTGGTCATGACATCCTCTGGCAGTGTCTTGATTTTCAGAGACAGGAACTTGATGGCTCGCTCCCGAACCACGTCCTCCCCCTGCAGGATCTGGGAGAAGAGCCCGCCGAGTGTACCTGATGGACACAAGCCACGGAGAATTGCAAGTGAGCATCTTTAAGGATACCCTTGTATGACACATCAAGGCGATAAGAACAGTTAAAATCGGGGCGTACAGACACTGGAATCTATCAAGTGGGGACCTTTTCCATTTGACACAAAATGTATGCAGTGAGGCTAATTGTATTTCAAATTGTACAATTCATAAAAAGCAGTTGTCGGATATACGATTTGATTCAATATGGCAGAGGGAGGTCGGTAGGGCTGTCCCGAATACATCATTGCAAGCATTGAATATTTGGATGGTTTACAAACAAATATTTGGTGAAGTAAAAGTCCATTCATATCACATTAGTGCTCTTTGGAGAAGGTCAGTGCCTGGGTTACCATCTGGCAGAGCTTCAATGTAAAGCTGGTCACAATAGACGAGCTATGAAGTGCCGCGCTGGGTAGCATCTCGTTGTGGATAGACAACACATCGGTAGATTTGATTATAGGGTTTGTTCTGCGTTTAATATAATGGTCTCCAATGGATCTTTACTAATCGCTAGTTCCCAGTTGATTTACGGGTCTGCAGAAATATAAACCGCCGTCTTTCCTATTAACTCACCGCTATCAGCAGGGAACATATATCAAGATAAGGGGTTCAGATAAGACGAAAAGCTAAAGGTAAAAAAAAAAAAAAGAATAAGTCTTACCCTTGGCGTCACTCTTGAAAATCGATACAAGGGCCGTATTCACTTGGTTGAACTCTGCAGTGTCATCTGAACAAACACAAACACACAGGTTACTGGAGGACTTAACTTCATGAGAATGCTGCCCTGGTCTCTGTATTGTAAACTGCGGTGTTAACTTCATAACCTAGCCCAGTAACTGTCTGGGAGGAGTTGGGTGAGAATAATCCCCTGGTCTCTGTATTGTTAACATGACGGTGTTAACTTCATAACCTAGCCCAGTACCTGTCTGGAGGAGTTGGGTGAGAATGATGCCCTGGTCTCTGTATTGTAAACATGACAGTGTTAACTTCATAACCTAGCCCAGTACCTGTCTGGAGGAGTTGGGTGAGTATGTCTGCGACCCGGAGGATGTTCTCCCCGGTCGCAAAACGTGGCAGCTCTTTGATTGCCTGTCGCCTTATCTGAAAACAGAAGGTTGTATATTGACTGTTAGTGTTGGGACTACTAGTTAGACACGTCTTCTTTTTTTTTTTAAGATATATAGAGAAAAAACGTGAGAACCATAAACCACTGTGAGCAACACAACAACAGTTCAAACTTTGGAAACACTCACCGACACATCTTCATCTTCACACAGGTCAAGCTGGGCATTGATGGCAGCATCGGCAAGTTCGGGAAAGCTGCTAAAAAACTTGGGGATGAACTGTGCAGCGAGACGCTTCTCCTTAGGGCCACCTTTGACGCCATCCAGAATCACCTGGTAGGCATCCTTATGCTGCAGAGGTCCCAATAAGTACACTTGAATTAGTTAATGAATGAATTTCTCATGCGAAAGATAGTTTTAAAGTTTGGGGGACCTATTGTGTTCTTTAATTCCTTATCATTACTACATCTGGATAGTTCAGGAAAAATAAATACAAATCGTCAATAAATTGCACAACGAAACACTAGAAGTCCATAGACGGATTCAAGATTACTACCGGGGTCGATATCAAGCTAGTTTGCTAGCATGTTATCGTTAGCTTAGCATTTGTAACAGTCTACCATAATGAATATCCTTTACAAGCACTTTACCTGACAAACATCACTCTAATAGACGTGTTATTCAATTATTCAACTAATAACAAAGTGTTGGATTATTGAATACCTGGCTGAGGTTGTCCTTAGCGTCAGCAAGGATCCCATAGTTACGATACAGCTCCTCGATAGTGACCGCCATCAGCGTGTCCGAGTGCGTGCTTAGATTAAAACGCCAATGAATTCACCGATATCCCGTATGAGGGCAATTTAGTCTCTGCTTCTAGTCGTCGTTAATTAAAAAATAGCCTATTTAAAAAAGAAATGCAATTTTATAAACGGTTACAGGGAGAGCAAAATTGCATTAATATGTGACTGAAGCCCCGCGCTCTGTTTCGTAAACGTTCGCTAGCGTTTTTGCCAGGGGGAAATCTTATTTTCTTTTACATCGTCATAAAAGGCGTCATAGCATGCCGTCAGGCGCATTGCTGCCCCCACAGGTGTGGAGGTCAGTACTATGGAAATACGTTCAAAAATATAACAACCACGAATAGATCAAATAAAGAGATTAAAAACACACAAATTACTGCCATAGAGTAAAAAATATCCCCCTTCTCCTTGCATCATGACCATGGAAACATGGTCAGACTCAAAACAGAAAAAGCAAAAAAATATATATATACTGACACCACTGAAGCACAACTAGGAAAGAATGTAATTTTTTATTAATTAATTTTACATTTGGGTGGATTTACATATTACCCTTGATAAATGCACACATGGTTGGAAGTCTCCCCTTGTTAACCCTAACTCTGCAAACAAGCTGTTTAATATCTTATTTGTATCGTATTCGTTTGGTCATAACATTAGGCAAAAAAAGACTTCAGTCTGTGAAATACTCGTGAACTGTGTGAGGGCTCATTCCTCCAGTGGAGTGAACACAGCATTGCATGCAGTGGAAGGTGAACAGAAGTAGGCATTTAATGAAAAGTTTACAAAACACAACAGAAGGCAGAACATGTTTAGGGAGAAATATATCTGGATCTGGATTGATAATGTGGGTAGTAGTGGATGAATTTTATTAGAATTTGAACAATAGCAATGGGTTCAGTAAAAAAGTAAATGTTTTTGGTATCTGGCTAACCAATGGACTGAATACATTTTTGACCATTGTCAATTCATGATTAAAAAAGAAACTTTTTTGTTAAGATAAAAAAGTTGCAGACATATTTAGTCAGTTGTTGTACAGTAAGCGATTCAGGGAAATTCATCTCAGAATGTATTTTCGCCCTGTCGCTTCTGATTAGAGCATTATTTGGAAATAATCCATCTTGCCATATTCCAAGTATGGAGTTTCAGAATAGCCACTTAAACTTGCTTAATTGATAAAGTAGGTTGTAATGTAATAAAATAAAAGGTATTGCAAGTCTTGAATATCGCTCCAAAGCAAGGAGGATAAATCACAGGAAACGAATTCCTGCTCCGAACTGGACTCCATCACAGATCCTGTTATAAAACAAGAAACAACAACATATTGGCGTAGAAATAGATTGGAGAGTGCATTGAGCAGAATGACTACCGCTCAATTAGAAGAAAATCCTTCTTGATCACTCAGGGAAATAAGTTGTCAATAGGGTTATGTATCATTATTCAATGTTCTAAATTAAAGGGCACCTATGTCTTATCTGCCCTGCCCTTTACTTAGTGACATCACAAGGGGATAAATGTTGATAGATAGATATATTGTTAGATAGATAGTTGATGGATAGATTTATCCACCATCATACCCAGACTGTAACAACTGGCCACTCACACCAGGTGGTAAACAGTGTTTAACCGTATTCTGGCCAACTTACATATCCCACCATCAAATTTTTTCTAATGTTGATTATGTTTACAACTAGTGGTGAGTTATCTTAACACCGTACTTGTCTCCACTCTGGACTCCCATTGGGATGCAGTAGTTGAGCTCCAGCCGGGCGATGTTTCCCAGCCGCAGCAGAATGCCTGCTCCGTACGACCAGCGTATGCACTCTGCAAGCTTGCTCAGATGGGCTTGGGGGCCTTCACCTGAGCACAAATTCAAATGATAAAAAAAAAAGACTAACTAAACTGCTCAAATATAAGACATTGGATCACGAGAAATAAAGAATTACAATCTGAGCTCTGGAATGTGTAAATTATTAGCCCTGCATTTCAACTTCGTTATCCTACCTCAGTTTTAGACAAGAAGTAAAACCAGTACTGCATATCTTTAGTTGCATCTCTAAAATGGGTGACCTGAATGTACCCACCATAGTTGAGGTTACACAGATTCCCGGCATTGAGGAAGAAGTGTGTTCTGAAGAGGTCACCGAAGCCCCCCTTGCCTGGTCTGAAGGGGAGGGGCGTGTAGAGATGGAGACCCCCAGCCCAGTACGCCTCCCCTCCCAGGTAGTCACCTAGTGTTGCAAAAAAAGTGTTGCAATGAAGATCAAAACAGCATTGTGAAAACCTTATTTTTCTGTAAGGGTATTTAAGCTAGTAATGCGTATACTACTATATAAAAACAATAATATCTATAGCAAAAATATATAAAATCAACATGAAATAACAATTATGCAATGAATGGCGTGGATTTTCAAACTGTGATATTTGTTATAGATTTTAAACTCTGCAACTACGCTCTGCTGGTGAAGAGAGTTGCTTTTAGGTATTCAAAGCTCTATTTCCAATCTTCCATTTCTATAACATACTAATAATCGGAACTAAGTCAAGACAAAAGAGGAGCATTCAACCACATGATGAGTATGTTGTTGTTTTGCTCTTTTGTGTCTAGACATCAAGCACCCAAGTATGAATGGCTTTCCCTTTCCAGCCACTTTATACATGACCCGTACAAAACAGAGGCATCATGGGGCCGCTTAGTGGCAAACCATATAGGCACTGTTCTTTGTGACGACCACGGTCTGTCCAGATGCTGCGCCACTTTACTTTTCTCTCCGTCCCACTCCCATCTTCTTCAATCCACTTTCTCTGTCCCATCCATAAGGGCATAAAACCCCATACAAAATGGGCTTACCTTTACTCTGTGGGCCCATGCTATACATGCTGAAACCTCGGACACTTGTGGGTCCACCAAGGTAGAACCTATCCAACACAATCACACGGCCACTTGACTTATCATACTAATTCTTAAATATAAAACATCACAGTTAACACTGATGCTTGTGGGACTGATATTGTCAGTTATCTGTCCAGTGTTTCCCCCAGAACATTTCTTAGTCAAGGTGGTCAAGGAGCGCGGGTGGGGGTGGGGGGGTTGGGGGGTCTTCGGTGAGGGTTTAAGATGTTAGAGATCTCGATGTTAAAGATCTCGA
>JAOSLM010000165.1:12382367-12393748 GCA_025629765.1 Eleginus gracilis
TTCTTTATTTATTTAGGGATTTATTTATTTATTGCAGACAGCCGGTGAAAGCATCCCTTCCTTTGTGAGCCTCTGGGTATGTGACATCACATCATCTGGGAGGCTCACTGACTCCCCCACACACACACAGCAGCCCCTCCCCCTCCCTCCTCCCACTTCCTCTGTGCCTGACCAATCAGCACCCAGGGAGTCCCGTGGTCACGTGAGACCTCCCAGTCGGCTCCCGGTTGCTATGACAACATGTGCTGGTCCAGGCAGCATCTTGCTGTGGTAAAGAAGGAGGAGGAGGAGGAGAAGGGAGAGAGAGAGCGAGAGAGAAAGATAGAAAGAGACTGAAGACAAAAATAAGAAAAGCAGGTAGAACGAGAGAAAAAGAGTGAGAGAGGGACCTTGGTTTTCCAGCAGCTAGCGGTTGTTATTATTTTGTCAGTCTAGTCGGTGAGTAATATTCCCCCTTTTTGTTTATCCTCCACCATCATCACCACCACAGTGTGAATGTCAGGTGCAAGCCATTGTCATGCGTGTTGTTTGATGATGCAACGCGTGGCAGAGCATATGCTCTTTGATAAATTTTGCATGAATGGATGACATCATGGTTCCTTTGTTATGCCGGGCATGTGTGCAGCATGTGTGTGTCATACCTTGCTTAGACACGCCTTTGTCTGTCTCTTAGACACACACACTTGTCCAAATGGTTGTTGACAAACATCAATGGCATGCACAGAGGTGGGGTGGCAGAACCACGGCGTGTGGTTCAACCTTGAGATCTTTGGTAACGTCACAAAAGCTTGGAGCCCCAGTTGGAACACTTATTGTTGGGAACATGGTTGGCTGATTTTCTCCTAACATCTAAGCGCTCCTTTTTCGTAGTGTTTTTACATTTCTCTCTCTCACTCCTGCTCTCTCGCTCTCATTCCTCTCTCGATTTGAATCAGCTGACATCCTGCACTCTCCTGCGGTTTGTTTAATTAGGTCAGGTGCTTCTAATTGAAGCTCAACGACTACCGAACGTGGTATTACTAGTGTCTGCCCCTAGTGTCTGCTTGCTGTGAAGTGTGAGTGGAGGAGGTGGATCGCCGAGTCTGTAGCCCACAGTCGGTTGATAACGGTCGGGGAAAGACAGAGAGCTGAGGGGCTTCTCTTAGCAACGACACAACCCCTGCACGCAACACCCCCTCGATACAGATGCTGCTGACAGACATCTGAAATGCTCACTTAGGAACAGATAAGAACCTAATAATATCAAAAAGTTATCTCAAGTTTTCACATTTCGAAATCTGGAGCACAAGTTGGTTGGTACATTTGGTACAACAGTGGCTTTGATACTCAAGTGTGGGTTATTTAAGTGCCTGTAGGTTGGTGGTGGTGATGAGGAATGCTAGATTTACAAGACAACCTCAAATATTCAGTTACAAAGATTGTATATTCACATTTGTGAAATGCTGGATTTGCCGAAATATATTCAATATATATTCAATATATATTGATCTACACAGTAACAACACATAATATGGCTGATTTGTTCATTCATCTTTAATATAATATGCATAATATTCTTGTTCAGAAAGAATTGTTATATACAAATATTCCTATTTGTATTAATTATTGTGTTTTTATACAGATTTTTGCTTAACCGTTAAAACCGAATTTCTCCTCTTGGCTGAATAGTTAAAGATCTCATCTTCTCATCACTATTTTATAACTATGATGATGTTGATGTCGTTGGTGATAAAGTGGTAAGATCATTAGTATTTCGTACATACGTTTGCATTGGCAGAGAGGGAGGGAGATACAATTAGTGGGGTCGGGGGGGGGGTATTCAATGTTATCCACACCATTTACTTTATGTCGCTCAGCCATAAAGAATGATTATATACGCTGATGTTTCGACTGGTAGCAGAAGCAGACTCCCATCCAGTAAACGTCACCTTTGAAGCGACCAATCGGATTAAACTGTTAGAACATGCAGACTCACACCAAGTAGCAGCGGGTAATCGAGATTTACTTTTGGCTGAAAGTATTCAAAAGTACTGGATACAAAGTTAAATTCTATTAAAATATTGTCTTTACTACTCTGCTGAAATATGTTACATTAATCGTTTGACTTTTGTGTTGTCAAAACGTTTTTCTTGTTTTCAAATGTGGCAAACCACCCCTATGTAAAGTCAACATGGTTCAGACCGAATCCCCTCTGTCAGTTTCAAGTTGCGCCTAGTCGCTGTCTGGCCTGGCAGGACTAAACAAGCATTACCCTCGAACGGGACGAGATAACACGTTAGATTCGGGATAATATGTATATCTGTTTACATGCAATGGAATTTCTATTGAGATCGGTGGATATATTAATGTCATGATTCAAAGGTAAGACATATCGATCTTGAGCGCGGTTGGTTCGTTTTTGCTTTGGTTTAGGGTCTGTACCCTTTGCACGTTTTGGAATGTCACGCTTTGGTGGTTCTCGTTGAGTAAGGCTCTCGACATTAAACTAGCTGTTCTGGATTAAACTACAGCAAAACTTTTTTTATTGCTAATCCGTTCTTTCAATGTGCATTTTGTTATATAGATCGAATGACGAGCCTGTAAAATGCAGTGGATTGTAGCACAGTGTGTGCTTTGAATGAATGCAGCTCCTCGGACACAATACTAGGATATCTTCTATTTTTAAATTGAATGATATATAATCAATCGAATTTGCTGAGGTTGTCTACATGCTCTGCCCGTATCCCAAATATGTTTCCAGATGTGCATAGTCTTCATCATAAAGTCTTCCTACTGGGAAACTATTTGACCATGCCATGTTGCAGTGTATTGGGAAAAAAAAGAAGAGAAAATACCTACAATAGTTGTCTCGGACGAACCCTTCTAGTGTTGTCATCGATGTCTTCAGAGTTCTACAGCTCATTTGACATATGCACTAGGTTTGCAGCCTTATGTATTCATATATCGCGTTGCTGCTGCAAGGTGTTGTACGTAAAGTGAAAATAAGTTTACTTATGTAGATGCTGTGTTTTTGAATATGGAGTTTGGAGTGTCTTCTGACACGAGTGGAGTTAGTTATGGCCTTATTTCTGCTTCTATATCCAACACTGAGTTATGTAGTCGTTGGCCATAGTTTGCTTGTGTAGCATTTCACTGAACGCAGTCAAAGTTGATCTGTATGGTCTGCAGCTCACCCTGAAAACAAAATAAAAACAAACAATTTAGTGACACTTTTAAAAACAGAACTTGTTAGCTACGGTGTTTATCATCTTTGTTACTTTTTTTGTTTTTGTAAGACGTTATTTAGGCATGCTGTCTTTTATAGATGCTTGTGTTCCTTGTGTTGCCTAGTAGCATGCTCAGCAATACAATGCCCTTTGACTGTAGTTGACCCACATTGGACCAAATACTTGGCAACAATACCCTTAGGTCAAAAGGAACAATAACGTTTCGACTTGATGGGCATTCTGGACAAAAGTATTTTCCTTTTGTGTCTGCACCAGGGCTTTTAGATATATTGTGATGTTACATGGTTTTCTGCAGTCCCCCAAGCATCATAAATTTGACAATCGTCCAGTCATTCATTCTATACTACTATTCATGCTTTGGACTCTTTTGAAGGTCAATTACTGCAGTATGACAGATGCTAGCTGGGAGTGCTAAGCCCTTTGTGGCTCCCTCTGTTATCATAGCTCAGTTTCCTTCCCAATGATATGGAAAGGAGGACGTGGAATAGTAAGTGTCCTTGTTGACTGACTCATCAATAACGCGACAATTAAACGGAGCGATTCCAACGAATGAGTGACGTTTTTCTCAGGATAAACTGGTGCACTCTGTCCTACCTGTTGTACTTTCTGGTCCATAGTCCTTGGCTTTCAAAGATTGGATTGAAGAGGGGGAATTTCATAACAAATACAAACCGTTACCTACATGAATCACATACAGGTTTTATAACTACTTATAAGACAGATTTTCCTGGCCTTCACTCAAAGTTCTTCACATTCACTAAGGTGAATTGATAGAACCAGATTAAGATTATTTGTATTTTAATAATTTTAATTGTGGCTATGACAGATCTTATATGCCAAATGTAATAGCTTATTCCTTAAACATCCTGAAAATATGTATGCAAGTATGTGCTTCATCAGTCTATGCTTTATCATGAACACATTGAATCAATGCCGATTATATTGTACCACACTCGCATCCTAAATATGAGTTTAAATTTGCCAATAAATTCCTAGTTGATGGATTGTCTGTGCTTATATTGATTTCATGATCAATGGCAAGTTGATTCCCCAATGTTTGGTCACATAAATGAAAGGAAGGAGGTAAGGTGGTAGGAAAGAAAGAAAGCTATTTGAAATCAGCCCCTGCGGTTGAATGTTATTAAATTATGTCACTCTTTTTCCAGCTATCCCTAAGCCTAACCCAATCATACTTGTCACAATGAAGTGACAAGTATAATTTTAGTAGACCAGATCCAATGTGCTCTGTGGCCTTAAAAGGATGCATGTCTGTAATTTGATTCTTATGGTGAGCAGTTAAGCGTTCAAAGTTTATACTTTGAAACAGTCGAGTACCGCAAGGAATTCACTTTATTGAGCCAACCGACTCACTTTGCTATGATGACACCTAGGAATGTAGCCTCTTAGGATCTGCAACATAATTTGCCTCAAAAGAAAATACATGCACCCTTTTAAATTGTTTTCTTCAAAGATATTTAGCTATATTATATTCAAGTATCTTTGTAAAAAAAATTATATATATTATCCTTTTGTATTGACCACACCGGGCATATAGTTTACGAGACTAGCCTTATAAATGGAAATGACTTGGTTCACTACATGGTTGAAGTTGTCCTTACTTGTGCCAACCCATAGCATGTACCAACCAAGATCTTACAGTAATTTGGCTGCTCTGTTCATTTTACCTCACAGTGTCAGAAGTCGGTCACTGTGACAACTGCATACCTTAGTCCAGTCAAATTGGGCTGTTTACATTGAGCCAGTCAGCTGACCTTTGAATAGTAGATTGTGAGTAACCCGGCCTCATGCTGTACTCTGCCATGCTCTCCATGGAGCATTAACTGCCAAAGCATTGGGATCTTTGGAGAAGCAATATTTTTTGTTTGTTTATTATCTATACATATATTTAGTAGTAGTACTCAGTAGTAGTGCACATAATCTATATGATTTAACTTTTGGCATTGGCATTTTGAAACGTTATTCAAATCCAACACCATGGTACAATAAATACTTATTGTATTAAAAGATTGGGGCAGCATTAACAGGCCAGGTAGGCCTTACTTTGCTAAGATTATCGGTTGATCAGTCCTGATGCATAATTTGTATTTTTCTATTGATATATTGCTACAATTCAGGTTGTCTTATTTGGCCTTTCTATTCCTTGATTTGAATCTATCCTAAACTGCATTAATCTAGTGCTCGTTTTCCCCTTACTTTTATAAATGACAAACATGTCATCATCTTTGGCATCATCACGGGAATGTGGTGAGACCAACCTGTCTGAAGTCGCTTCACTTTCAGAAAGGTTTTTACCCTGCTGATAGGAAATATTTTACATCTCTCCTGGTATTAGTTTACAACACCTTAGGGCCATTTCTCTCAGCCGGGGAATACTTTATTCCCAAAGAACTAGTCTGCTAATAGGCTGTCAGCCCTTTGAAAACAGTGGAGCTCAGTGGGTATAGTGCCATGTCTTTTGCCAGTTTCCACCAGTAGTTTCCTAGTTGGCTTCTTTCAAAGAAACATAAAAGCCTCATTAATATGCGGAAATAAGACCCCTCTCAGATGGACTATAAAGTGAATGAATACATTACTGAACATAAGACTAGTGAATACCATCTCTCACAAAATGCCTTGTTTTGTGAGAAAGTGGTAACTGTCTTGTTTGACGTAGGGTGAACATGGTGGTAGGTGGCTGTAGCTGTTTCACTACAGCCAGTCTGATGTCACAGGTCGGACTTTGTAGGTCTCGAGGTCCCGAGAAGGTGCAAAACTCAGCCCAGACTCGGAGACACAACGTGGATCTTTGCAGAGCTGCCTGCCTTATAACTTCCACATCATATTAATGTTTTTACACACAAATTAAACGATGAGTAAATCCGGAAACAGAAACACGACACAGTCTGCTCCATGGAAAGATTTACAAAATGTTTATGTTGAAATAGCAATATATCCACGTGATAAAGATCTTCCAAAATCATTCAAATGACATGACATGATATGACATACAGCTGAAAAGCAGTTGGTCTACTATGGTAATAAATAAGAAATAAAGTGTCTGGCTGTTGAAAAGAAATGAAAATACTACACATGTGACTCGACCAATCAGCCGCAACTTGCCACGAAGGGCAGCATGTTGCTAAGCTCTGGAAGTCATTGACGGGTTATGGGGGTGTGTACGCTGTCAGAGTAGTGGTTCTTGGCATTCATGCTTGACGGAGAAGTGTGATTCGGGCTTCAGTGGACTTACAGACTGGAAGGAGCTGTGCATCGTGCTACACTCTAAAGCCTCCCTCTGTGGCATGGCCTCCAGCAACTAGGCACCATGTGCACCCTCTATGATGCCATGCACAGGCCACAGTTTAAGTGTCTATGCTCTGTACCAAGCGACGAGCTTGACCCACAACGCTTCCTTTCTGAAAGGCCTTTTATTCTTGATGTTCCCAGACCTTGCAGTGTCTGACTGTCCACCACTTGTTTACCATCTGAGCTGCTCCCACCCCACCCACGCAACCAAGGATTACTCAAAGTTTGTGTCACAGGATTATAGCGGGTACTCATGGCAACTGCAACTGTTACATCTTCTGTTCTTGCAAATACAGAGATATAGCCTCATTTGTAATATTTTCAATGTCGGTACTGCAAAACTCTTCTAAAGTGCAGCAGTATTGCACAGTTTCATTCTGGACTACATTTTCCAAGATTAAACATCTGTAGTTTGGGTGTAATTTGTTATTATTGCTACAGCCATCCCTCAGTTATCTGTGAATGGAAATGCTCTGAGAATATATCGGTTCTGATTGTCTGCACACCGCTGAGCTGTTTTAGATTTCCCGTTACAATCCAAATCTCGCTGTTTGGTTGCTGTTTGCGAAAGCCCCTAAAATGTGTTTTTGTCATTATTATAGCCTAGCTAGGTAGACAAGGATCGCTGAAACATTTTCTGACTGGAGTTTTCCATCACTGCTAAGAATAAGATGTAGTTGCCAAAAGCTTGGAATGTATTGTGTGTGTTTTTCCCAGTGTATGCATTGAGATAAGTTGTACGTTTTGTGTGTGTTCAAAAGTAAAAGGGTATGCTCTAACATGATTGCTATGTGTTGGAAAAAATGTGAATCAGTCATCACCTGAAGTTGATGTTGGGAGGTCGTTGAAGGAAGTGCTGTTCATTATTTTATTTTTCTACAGATGGGTAACATAAAACCAGATGGGTTCATATTTTTGCATATCAAAATGGGGCTAATATGCCACCTGGTCATGCTGTGTTCTACTCGTTCCTACTTCCTTGTTTTCACTATTTATTCTTATACGATACTGTGTTGGCTCTGTGTAGGCATTGATCATTGAGTGCACTCACAGTCTCTGCAGTGGTTAGCTCGGCTGTGAATAGCCTAGCCTGAGAAAATATACATGGCACAGAAGACACAATGCAGCTGAGGATTCTCGTGTGATAGCAACGCAAATGACATAGGCAAATCACAAAATCCCATGTTGTAGCCAAATCAGTGTTATGATAACTGAAACTCTGTCTGTACTTTGGACAGTTGAATCTTTCCATTATGATGTGAAATGTATATCTCACTTTCTGCCAATCTGTTGTTTGAAAATTATTGAGCGAAAGGTGAAGATTGCCTTTCCCTTCTTAGGAAAACGTTGGCAGTGCTAAAAATGTATTAAATTATCATTCATTGATCAAACAATATTTTGTTACTCCACTGTATACCTCCTTATCAGATGTCCTTTAGAGAGAATTTAACAATGTAATGTAAATACTCACTGAAAAGAGCATAACAAGAGAATGTGTTTCAATGCAGAAGTTTGAATGTCTTTTTGTTGTCAATTGTTATTTGATAGTAAAGTGTGAAAATAATACTTCACCAGCATGTAACCCTACAAATTGAGGTAGCCTCGATTTGAATCAACCATGTTTTACAATGTGTATGTGTAAAAGCTTTTAATGGATACATTTCAATCGATCGTCATGTGCCACTGAAATTCCCTAATTCACTGGTTCTCAGATTCAGTCTGAGACTTCCATACTGTTGAATCAAAACAAATTGGCAGGACTGCAAGGCAGACTAGGGCTGCTGCAGTTAATCAAAGCCTGTGGCAGATCTACAGTTGAACCTTTTCGGAGATTACATAACACGAGAAGTTCAAGGCTTCTAAGTAACCTATCTTATTAAGTAGTGTCTGTCTTGACCACAGACTGGTAGTTGGTAGTGATCTTTAAACGTATAACAATTTGTAATAAAGAACAAG
Organism: Eleginus gracilis; assembly: GCA_025629765.1. Taxonomy (NCBI): domain Eukaryota; kingdom Metazoa; phylum Chordata; class Actinopteri; order Gadiformes; family Gadidae; genus Eleginus; species Eleginus gracilis. The sequence goes on from JAOSLM010000165.1 coordinate 12,390,857, forward strand.
GGCTTGATATTGTGCGACTTGATACGACAAAACTTGCAACGAGACAATTGAGCACATTTGTCAGACTTCAGTCAGGCTTCAGTTTCATCCATTCTGTTCTCGTCCAAGGAAATGAGACCTGATCAAGTTGCGAGAATGAGACATTTTTATTTTATTACATCCAGTGATGTAGCCTTATGTCGTGGCCCTAAATAATGATGATGTCTCAATAAGAATCTGGATATCGCCTTCATTGGGAGGACCATGATGAAAACATGAGGGTTAACATTAGGGTCCTACTGTACACCTAATATGACAGGCTACTTGGTACTGTCTTTTGAGAAATTGTTTACTCATATCCTCCTACATTATTATGAGTGTTTTTTGTTTAGCATCACTTGTTGATTCTGGCAAATAGATTATTTGTAAATTGAATATTTGCCAGAATCAACACACAATTTCAGCAAGCCATGAAAATGTCATGCATTGTTATTTGATTTGTTGTAATCATATCTCCGTTTCTAGAAATGTATGTGGCGGATTTATGTGACTGAATGTAAAACGCACACTTTTTTTTGTGAGGAAAATCCTATAGCCTTTCCAGATTGCATTTAGTTGAAATGCAAAGCTTTACTCGTTTGATGAAATCGTATTAAAGGGATTAACATTCGGCTATATTCAGGATTATTTCTATGTATTTGTTTTTTCTGTTTTAGAATTCTGTGAACAAGCACATCCTTATGTGTTTTACAGTTATTTGAATTAGTAAGTTAAACTGCAACATTTCACTCTCTTGCTTTTGTTAGCCTTAACTAATATTAAGTTAATTCTAATTGTATTATCAGACTTGATGTAAACATCCTTGATCATAATTCTACAGAATGAAGATTATGTTGTAGGATGTTTGAATTGTGTAAGATAAAAAAAAAGAAGAAGAGATCTGAAACCTTTTTTATTGTTATTGAATCAAGTTTGTGGCTGGGTTAGATCACGCTCTGCTCTTCCAGTACATTTTTCTTCCAGTCATCAGGCCTCATTGACTGAGGTGAAGCCAAACCCTTAGCCTGGTATTTCCACAGCAGTGGGGAAGGCAGGATGTGAAAGAGAGATGCAGCTGACCTCTGTACCTGCATCTCTCTCATCATACTGGGACTTTGAGTTTCCATCACCTAAGCTAGTTTTCACCATAGCCTACAGGAACATCCACGCATCACACACACTGTTCTCCAAGGAGACTTGTATGTACTGTACCTATTCGTTCACATTGACAAGCATTACAAGAAGATGAGAACAACGTTATAAGTTCATTTGTATTCATTGAGTAATTGATGGCACAACGTTGCATGATATCATGCGATGATTTATGTTGCTACCTTCTAGTTGTCCTCTTCTCAACTATCTGCTATTATACTGTACTGGATTGCTGCCCTTTCCAGTTAAGACAGCTTGACAAGTGTTTTCGGTCAGGTAAAAGTAGAAGGGTGTCTGTCTTTATTTCATTGGGGTCATTTTAGCACAGGAACACTTGTGTAGGAACAGTACGTGGAGCATATTCCAGTGCCTTTTGCTGGAGGTTGTCCTTTGATAGCCACTGGCCACTGGCCACTAGCAAAGCAATATACTTCCCAGTCACAGGAGAAACAGTTGTGGAGCTGGACCTTAATGTTATTGTAGCAATCTTTTGACCCACAACAGTTTTAGATAAAATTACGCTGGAGTCCAGAGTAATTGCCTCTGGGATTCGGGTACATGTACTGGTACTTCCTGTTGAGCCCGGTGTAGTCCTGTCGCTTCCTGAGTCCAGCAGCACCATTCCTAGACAGATAAGGAGTTGCAAAGGTTACATCAACTCCAAGGAAACTCTGTAATGAGCCCTACAAGATAACAAACCTTGAATGACCTATCTTTTATCATGAAATACTTGCCTCCTGGTTTACCTCATTTTGCTGGGGTTGTGGAGACCAGAATAATCTGGTGGTAATTATTCAGGTTAAAGTTGTGCTTTTCTGTAGGATCAAATCAACCTTTTTGAAGAGAAATGTTTTGTATTCCACCACACAGAAACATGGGAAACCCTTTATTGGTTTCAATGTTTAAGTGGTTTACCGGTTTTGGGTTTCCTTTGTGGCTTTGGCTAACATGTTTGATCATGTAACTACTGCTAGTAGGCATCGAAGCAAACATTGACACATCTGCCTTCAGATACTGTTCTATTATTTGCGCGAAAATAATTAAACCGCTTTCCAGAACTGATGATCCTTACAGTTACGTGATGTTACTTAACCTTCCTCTCTCATCCCTCCTACAGGTGGAAGCTGCTTGAGGCTGGCAGTTAGACGACCCTCCCCCATCGTCGGAGAGGCGGCGTCAGGGCCCGTGTGAGGGCCGGTGTTGGATCCAGAAACCCCTGCCAGGGGGGGGGTTTCAGGGCCCTCACCGCCCTGCGGGTGTGAGTCTGGACCATGGGGGACGTGGGTGCGGCGGCAGCGGGGGGCGGGGTCAAGGTGATCCGCTCGCACACGCTGTTCGACAACTTCGTCCAGGCCAGCACGTGCAAGGGCACGCTGAAGGCCTTCCAGGAGCTGTGTGACCACCTGGAGCTCCAGCCCACAGACTCCCGGGTCTTCTACCACAAGCTCAAGTCCAAGCTCAACTACTGGAAGGCCAAGGCGCTCTGGGCCAAGCTGGACAAAAGGGCCGGCCAGAAGGAGTACAAGAAGGGCCGAGCGTGCGCCAACTCTAAGGTAGGCCTCCCGTCCCATATGGTTAGGAAGGGGATTTAGGATCGTCTTTTTGACAAGCCCCCTTTTCAAAGTCGGCGTATAAAGTTCACCATGTTTTGTTTAGGGCACACTCACACTAGTGCCGTTTGCCTGTTCCGTGCTGCATGAAGATTCAGCACGATTCCCCCCC
>JAOSLM010000165.1:13232655-13242766 GCA_025629765.1 Eleginus gracilis
ACACACACACACACACACACACACACACACACACACACACACACACACACACACACACACACACACACTACCTGAGCGGCTCTGCTTTCCATCTGACGGGCTCCTCTTTGTACATGCGCGTGCCATAGAAGTACCAGTAGAGGGCCCCGCTCCCATCCTGCCCCAGGGGCTCCACCCGCAGGCTGTCAGCGTCCAGGCCCTGGAGGAGGGGAGGGGAGGGATCAACACCCATGGCTACGGGATGCACCTCACCTGACGACACTAGCGGCGATCCGTCCCAATCAAGCACCAACTAACCGCGCTTTAATAACTACAGAGTCGTCATTACTGGTACCAAGGAGGGCTGGATACAAAGTGTGTTTTGTGGCCATTTTGTCATCTTGAACGATTGCAATATCCACCACACACACACTTTCCTATTTATCTGATTTGGTGAGTGGGATTTCTTAATGTTGTCAAGTTACTATGCTGCTGTTATGTAATGAATAAAACAAGAAGTTAGCGTAGTCATTAACCTCCTACCTGCAACATAATAATGGATGAAGGTTCTGCATACCCCCAGAATCTAAGTTACATAATCACCACTATCGGTGTTGATATGATAAACACTCAGAGACGAAGAGACTTTGAACTTTACAACCCTTGCCTCAGTGAACTCCAAAGTGAATAGCCTTTTCAAATGGCCTTTTATCAGTGTCTCTATGACCATTACTATCACAAATAGGTAGGACATGAATTGTACGTATACTATGCATTGAATGAGTAAATTCCAACTATAGGATGTAAAGCATGCATTCAATGTTAGTGTTGCACCGATCAGGTCTTATTAGGCCGATCCTGATCAGATACAAAGCACCAATTTTCTATTAATAGTGAAATATATATTAGTTGCCCTAGTTAAGAGACGTTTTCTATAAGTTTAGATGTAAAGGAGCTTTAAATAATTGTAAGGCCAACACACTCTTACTTGCACACTGAGGAAAGGAGCTAAAAAGGATAGTACCATAGATTGTATGGATAATACACACCCAACACTGATTTAATCCAACATATGATCAAATCTAAGTGTATCACGTCACATGTGATACACTAGGCATGCATCAATATTCACAGGCAGAGAAAAAGACAGCTACCCGGAAGAAGCCAATTCTGTCTCTAGGCTTTGCTAACAAATAATGACTTTGACAGTTCCTTGGTCATGATTGTGCAGGTTTATATAATTAATAGTGTAACCGATAATACTGCGTTACTGAATTGTTGATGATGGTGTGATTGGCAACGTTTGCTTGTAAGCTACGCAGGAGATGCCTATATCTGTAGCCAATGCTTAAGATTGTAGGAACTATGACTGTGATCGTTTGGCTACACATAGCGCTTCAGCTACGTTGTTTAAGGACATTTCAAATGGATCTCGCTCATCCTCTATTAAAGCGGCAGAGAAGCAAGTTAGTTTCACATAAAGCGGAGGGAGTGAGCGAAGCAGCCTTGACGTATCAGGTTATAGGTACTTCAGTAGTTACAGCTAACATGGGGATGCGTGAATAATGTCTAGGTTAATTGCTTTTAGTGCAAACCAAGTAAAAACATAGGGAGAGTTAAGCCTGGCGAGATGTAGGCAGGTTATCAACAAAAAGCCATTTCTATGGTTACGTTAAGCCTACCACTATTGTGAGTCAAGAGGACTTATGTTAAATTGATCAGCCAATCACCGATCATGGTGTTTAGGGTGTATATCGACCGATAATGAACGGTGGCGGATAAATCGGTGCTTCACCAGTTAGTACTAAGTCAAAAGGCACAGTGCGGATTGGCATTGCTCGGGTGGGTTCTAAACCAGAGTGGGGAGCCGGGGTGTCAGGTGCTGGCGAGGCGTGCTACCTTCAGCAGGTCGAAGACGTCAGCCGCGTCCAGCCGGTAGTCACACAGGCGGTGCAGCAGCTCCACCTGGGTGCGGACGGGCAGCTCCTGGAAGGGGCCCTGCCGCAGGGGGTTGGGCTTGCCCTCCTCCAGCTCCCAGCGGTAGTTGATGATGTCATCGAGGTAACCGCTGAAGGCCTGGGGGCTGCAAGGGAGACGAGAGCGAGAGAGATTTTCCATTTAGGTGTCTTAACCTGAAATGGTGTCAAACCGCGCTACGGAACAATACGCCAGTCGACTAAATGGTGCTTGGCCACTCCGAGATTCCTCTATAGTGGGTATTAAAGAACAGCCATTAGCTCAAGCTACAGCATATATTTGAGATGTTGATTGAAGAACACAATTTTAGTGTATGGATTGGATTTCTCATGTTCTTCCACAGTAGTTCCACAGTAGACCATTCACTCCACTTATGAACATGTTACATTAGATTATTAGGTTATCCATTGGTAAACCAGTGCCCCAGATACGTTTTTCACTCAATACCGTCTATTCATTTAAAAAAGCTTCTTCTTAACCCCAGTTTAGACTTTAAACTGGCCTCTTTTCTAACACCTTCAGCAATACAAAGTATCTCTTGTAGGAATGTTGCACCGTATTTTTGAGACCCAAGTGCAGCCCTTCGTTTCGAAGGCCACAGTCAGTGGCAAGCTATTCTTCTTTTCCAATGAATGGATTTTTGATAAAATGTTTTGTTTTTGCAAGATTTTAATCTTATTTACTACATGTACTGCAAGTAGGGCCTAGTGATGGGTTTCCTCTGCCTCACTACATGTGGCTAGGTAACCTTTCAGCCGGCATAGGTATGCTTAGCACTGAAATCAGCAGGGGTACTGTAGCATGCTGTGGTTAAGCAAGCAGTGGGGGAATATCTTTTTATTTATACAGAGCTCAGAGAAGAAACCGATTCAAACCTAAATGTGGGCTGCAGAAAGGGGACTGGTGGGGTGGGGTGAGCCGATAAATAAACGTTGGTTCCAGCTCAGATGAGGCTGATTAATCTGCACTTTTTTTGCTGCTCCTGCTCAGCTGAACAGGAACAAGGGCCTGAGGCAGGGGTCAGCATCCACGCAACAGCCCAGAGAAAGAGGAATAGGGAAAAAAAATGGCTTATCTTGAAAGAGCAGCGTGCACTTTTCACACAGCTGCAGGCACACCCCCTCCCTCTGTCCTCCGCTCGCACTGCCGGCTCTCCTTCTATCTCCTGCCTCTCCTTATTCTCTCCGATAGGCCCCGCGGACACTCACACCTCCCCCGGCCCCCGCTCTGCCGGAGCGTTTAGCGCGGACGGATGAAAAGGGCAGCTCAGTGAAAGGCCTGAGCAGCAGTCCCCAGGACGCCAGCGCCTGTCCGCTCCAATAAAGCCAGTTGTCCTTCTGTTGCCGGCCGCTCCAGGTGGACGCCTGGAATGGTTCCTGCCTTTCTATTATGGCCTGACTGGGACTACTGGGCTGCTTGCTGATGATGACCAGGAATAAAAGGAGGGGGGGGGAGGGGGGGGGGTCTGGAGAAACCGCAATGTAGATCTGAATAGCAACCACCTGAACTACTGAATACCAAAGCAGATCTTTGGCCTAGCGCTTTATGAGGACAATTTGAAAGGCGGCCTGAGCTTAATTTGACTTCTTCTAGAGCCATGCTTTCTCTTTGAAGCGTCTGCAGCTGTTGTACCAAACAGTAGTTTTGGTTCCGTGTGCCCACCTTCATAATCACAAAGAAGGATAGTGCAATAGCTTCATGTCAGCTATGGATAGGTATCTTGGCATGCAGAGAAACAAAGAAATCTTCATCATGACAATGTATATGCTCTGTACACATCGCTAATTAATGTTTTACTTAAACATAAGAGGACACCCTCATGTTACAATCATCAAATTCTGAACCAGTTGTGATGATTTATGGATGTCAATTTCTAAACATATGAGAATTAATTTTTAAGTGTAATCGATAAGAAGAAAAAATAGTGACGCAAAGTGGTGTTTATGTTCACACAAAGGGAGCTACAGATCCAAGTTTAATTTCAGGACGAGGTTCAGTCTTTCAGCACACTTAGCTTCTCTGAACCTGGTAGAAAGCAAGGCCTTAATTCCCTGTCCCCACGTCCTACACAGTGGGGAACTCTGATCTCTCCGGCAGCCTCATCACAGAGGATGGTACATTCGTCACCTTTTTCTTTTGATTAGGTGAGTTACAACCCCACCTAGTTGATATGTCAACAATTGCAACTCATTTTCCTGTAAAGCATGGGGCAGCTTACGTGATGTCCTTGCGCTGGTAGCATCCCTGTAAAAGACAGGCGATGAGGTCACCCAGGAAATCAAAGTCCTTCTCCGACAGGGCTTTCTCCAGCTCCTACAAGACAGAGAAAGACAGTGGTCAGACAACACATAGCTCAACAAAGGGACCAGTGAAGCATTCAGTTGTATAAACACATTTCACAGGTGTGAACACACATTTGAAAATGCAGTTTTATGATACAATAGGATGCGGAATTAGACAAAAAAAATAATTAATTAACATTTAATAGATAGAAAGGATTGATATAGTTGCAACACTCAGGATGTCTCATTGAGGGGAACATTGGTGAGGCAAAGGCAAGGAGTTGCTGTCTGTGTCAAACATTTATAACGCAAGACCCAGAAAAAGCAAACTGCTCCCAGGGGGAAGCTTAGTAGTCTTGGAAACCAAGGGGAGGTAGACTGGCAAAGGTAGTCAGCAGGTGGGTGGAAAGGAATTTCAAAGTGTTCTGGCAAGGGTTTGCTTGTTTCGCCGCTGGCTGTTTGACTAGAGACACGGTTCAAGTTCAGCCCACCCCTCTCCTGCCATGCATTGTGTGACAGCCATTGAGGTTTTATGAAGCGGTAATAACGGCCAGAGCAAACTCTAAAACCCTGGGAGAACCGAAGAGAAACAGCAGGCAGCAGGAACCCAAGAGCCACATCACAGCCTCGGGCCCCTCCTGATAACCACCCCCCGAAAAACACACCACAGGGTTTCCCAGAATGCACTGCTGTCCCCAAAGACAGCCTCAAGGCCCTAATGGGGAGGACACTGATGAGAAGGAGCAGGCGGTGGAGACTGCAGACATATAAATGTTAAGTGCCCCACATCAGTACAAGAATGGACCCTTTGCCAGGATATGCTTGTCTTCTGTCAATAATTCAGCTAGAGCCCTGTAGGTTGAAAATAACCCACATAGGGGAGGTTTCTCACTCTGCACTCGCATGTAACCCCTCTGTGTGCAGACTGCAGCCCCTCTCCAGAGGATCCCTGGAGAGTTCAAAGGTCGACTTCCACTCCTCCTGGCCTCAGAGGGAGACGGAAGCCAGGAGCCAACAAGTCAGCATGATGAGGAACAGGAGGAGGGACCAAACAACACGTTGAAAAGCAGGATACGACAAATAGTTTAGTAATGTGGTTGTAAAATAAAATAGGTGGAGAAGTAAAACAAGATGGTAAGCCTCACTAAAAGTTAAAGCTGCACAAAGTGACCTTGGTTAACAAGGGAAGTTTAAGAAGTGTCAATTGATTTTATCCTGTGACTTGTCACAGAAAAGGAAACAATCTAAGAATGTTGAACTTGAAGTGATGCAGCTTTTCAGAACAAAAAAGGGACATCCAAGCAGAAAGGTTGCATCGTTGAGGAACTAACCAGAGGAGGCAGTATGTGGCGAGAAATTACTCAACGGTTAAGTCATTACTCAAACATGGCACAGCTCATCAAGCCCCCTAAGCACTTTTTAATGGCCAATTCAAAAAGCTATTGGTGGTCAGTCTACTTGCAGTAGCTCGTAAAAACAGGTTCTAATGGCCCTTTCTGTCCCTGTCCCAGCGCAGTAAGTATTTCAAATCTCATCTGAGGACTCTTGGGCTGGGTCAGTACTGAATTATACTAAACGAGGCACAGTCAACGAGACATAAACAAAAAAAAAGTCAGCGAGATACCAGCCGATACTTGAGGTTAAACAGAGATCTTCAAACAGATATTTGACAAACTTCCCTTTCCCAGGTCAAAGTGTACCCAGCAGTGGCTGTGGATGACCATGGATCACTGGAAGACGGCGGTGCCTATCCATTGGGGGTATTTTATGTATATGGCCATGTTACAAGTGGGTGAGATCCTGAGAGATCCTGTGTCACGCTCTCTTCCACTTCCTGGTCCCCTGTCAAGCAGCTTGTGGGCCGGCGAGGGCTCATCCATCAGAGAGGAGCCTCGCTTTGATCACGCCTGGGGCCAGGGCCGCGAGGGAGGGGAGGAAGAGGGCTGGGGCGCAGAGTGCCGGAAAAATGCGGAGTGATTGGTGCTAGCGAACTGAGCCGACCAGCCCTTGGATTAACGCCACCCAGCGCCACCTTTGAAGTGCCACTCGGAGGATCAGATGGCAAAGGAAGGGGAATAAATGTGGTACATGTGCAGCTCCGTCTGAAAGCCAACCTCCCAGCAGGCCAATCCTCTGTGGGCGGGGGTTTTAACACTCGCACTGATTAAAGACGGGACACTGCAGCTGGAAATATCCTGCGTGAAGCTCCCTTAAATGATCACACATGCAACATCTGCATACAATAGAGCTGGCCGTTATGGTCACAGCTATATAACACAGTGGATGTTATTTATGGGTAAAATACTGCTCGGACATAAAACATCTCTCAATAATGATTACAATTTGTAAGTGAGTTTGGCAATAACCGTTTTTGAACTATCAGGCACACAATTGACAAAGGAAAGTTATTTCAGCTTTTATCAACTAGGATTTGACAAGCATAGACTAAATAATAAAATGCCAAGACAGTAAAAAGTTATTAGACCACTTCGCTTTCCTTCCCTTCCTTCCCATGACTATAGTCATGCTTCCATTAATGATAAATAGGCCTCATAAGGCCCTAGATAAGGACAATGGATAAGCAGATGGCTAGAAAGAAAACGAATAATGAAGCAAGGTATTCATCCCCCAGGTAGTAAAGTGAACAGGGCTTGCAGGTTATCGTACAGGACAAAGATTAGACGCCGAGTCAAGGTTAGTGTCTTCATACAGAAGCAGCTCGTTCCAACACCATGTTCAATAGCTGGGGTTTGGTTGTAGAGCCATGAGCAAAAGTATTAATGCATAATTTAAACCACATTTTTTATATATCGAAAATTACTTTACGTTAGTTTCAACTTTAGCAAATGTAGGTGATCTTCAATGACAAAAGGTGTTCCACTACACATAGGTGTGTATCTCCCCTTAAATTACTAATTTACTCGTCCACCATAATCAACACCCATAGGGCTGGCCAAACACGTCATTCCAGCTTCGTATAATCATTTTCCGATGATATACTGGATAGTTCCTTAAAATGTACAAAAACCTTAAAAATTAAGATCTGCGTTTCCAGTGGGGATTGCCCCTGGCTAGAGAAAACGTTTAAACAAGAATGGGCCCGCAGAGGCCTTGCAGGATGGCCTTCATCTGCACTGATACAAATCATTTATTTCTATCCTCATACGAGGATCATGCTTTTCGACCCAGTTTAAGCCCTTCTGAAGAAAACGGCTGTAAAACAAACGTCACCATACTGTTACCATGTTACCCAGCCTTAAGGCATGTCCATACCGACTATAAAGAGGTTGTGATGCCAACCACATTTACGCCCTGTGACTTTCCTCCAGCAGAAAGGGTGTGGGCTTCAACTGAGGCCATGAGAGCACCCGCGTCCAGCTAAAGACTCGGGTGTCAGTGCGGCTTTACGCCTCATTGTCAATTGCTTACTTCTGGCCTAGAAAAACAGATGCCTACAGCGAGACAAGACAACATGAGGACTCCGAGGAGCAATACACAACAGATGTACACTCCCTAGTGACTTCTTGGAGCAACCTCCATTTTTATAAAACAGACAGATACTTTTCTGATTGTATAGCCTCCGACTATAAGACAACCATTATGGGTCCCTAGAGTTCCCAGCAGCCCAACACCATGTGGAGCATTGCAATCTGTGCAAAACTCTGTTCAGGGACCGCAAGGGATGGAGGTGACAGTATTATACTGCAAATGCCTTTCCACAGTATATTAGTATCATTTGAATGTCGTTGACACCACCATTCATTAAACATGCTATACAATTGTGGTCATGTTGTGGCACAACCGTTTATCTACAGGTTTAATTTAAAGGACAAAAAGGTAACATTGAAAATGTGTTGGCCATAGCTATCAGCATAATGAGCAAGGCATTGAAATCGCATTAAAATAGTTCATTATGGTATCATAAGTATTGTGTTTCAGACATCATGAGCTTACATCTGGATAGGGCCATGCCATGACATTTTGGTCATGTTCATTGGAGTAAGAATAAGAATTAATTTCCATGAACAGATCCACTGACACCTGTATATTTAAGCCACTAGATGAGCAACAAATAGAGGTATAGGATAGAAGTGTGATCCACATCATAGAACAAAACGTTTAAAGATAAAAGCGACTCCACACTGATGTGGTGGCGATGGTGTAATGGTGATGGTGTATTGCTGAAGCCCACCTGCATTGGTAACAGGGCGTCGTGAGACTCAGAGCGACGCTGTGAGGAGAGAAGCTTCAGGGATCTAAAGTGATGTGGTAGGATTGGGGGGGGGGTGGGGGGATGGGGGACGGCTTCTAGCTATGATGCCACAGCTGCTGCAGAACGCAGAGCCCTGTGGTATCAGGGGCCTGGCCTCTCTGCAGAGCTGCACAAGAGTCCCTTTCCATGCGCTGCTGTTAACAACTCCTCTGGGCTCCATCTGGAGCAGCAGTTGGAGGACGTGTGGAAGGGCTGCATGGTAATGGGGGGGAAGGGAGGCTTGTTTGTGTTGCTGTGTGAGAGACGGCTACTCTCTCTTCCTCCCTTTCCCTTCTTTGTTTGTCTTCTTATTCCCTCTCCACCTCGTCCCACTTCACACATGACTCCTCGAGGAGTAATCAACTGACAACACCACCCTCTCCCCACACATACACCTCTCCTGCCACATGACAAACACATGTGCATGGATGGGCACACTCACATACACGCAGCACAGGAAAGCATCCTTGCTTCCTCAGGACGTAGGTGTTAACTGATTACCAAACGGATCACCAACAATAAACCCCAGATTCATAGCTGGTGTAGAGGACTAAGTTGGTCGGTAAACATCAAAAGCCTTCTATACTGCATTTCTACCAGTATAGACAGATCTGGTGTTCCTTTGACACTCTGCAGGCGACTGTTAAGACCTCCCATAGACAAAGGCAAGGTAGACATTTGGTCCTTCAGTCCTTTTAGATAGGAATGACAACTGGTTGCCCCTAAAGCGGCACTTCAGATGCGCGTCAGTGTGAATAAACAATGACACGGACACCAAAATCAGCAAAAAGGCTAGCTCAACATCACAGTTTAATTCCTGCTGTCCTTAGTTTTTTTCCAGCCAATGTCAGCACCAGGTGGAACAGGTGGTGGGCCTATGAGTGTATGTGGCATGGGGGTTGTTATTGGGGCCGTTGAGAGACCAACAGTGGGCCGATCCTTCCTGGTATAAGCTCTACAGTGAACCTGAGAGCCTTTTGCCTTAGCCTACATGGGCTAGCTGAGTGGGTGAGGACCATTAAACACAGGAGATGAGAGGCCACCCGGGCCAGTGGTGCCTGACCAACCACACCACCGCCTGTCCCCACACATGGTTGGCAAGAGAAAAAAATTCCTCCTAGGAATTAACTGTCTGCTTACAAACCGGAGGTCTCGTCTTCCCACACTGCCAAAACAGATGCGAATGCACATGCACAAACACACACATACCCACATGCACCTCCATACACAGATCGTTAACATTTAGCCTGCTGGCCATGAAGAGAGAGAAATAGCCCCCCAGAGCAAGGTGGTTGGAGAAGGAAGGGGTCGGGGGCTGAAACGCTGACATCAACATTAGGCAGATGGTGCAAAGAGCTTGGAGAAGGACAACAACAGAATCATGTGAAACCCCATAGCTGGCCGAGGCAGACAGCCACACCGGATCTCACCACACAGATAAGTTAGCTGTGCTTCTTCCCACCATGATATCACCATAATACCTTCTCAGTCTAACATTTTTCTTGCACCACAGCACAAAAGCGCACATTTAACTTGCTTGCAGCTGATGATACACTCCATTTTTCTCTTTTAATAACAAGTAAATTAGAAGCATGACGCAGCTGAACAGAGAGAGGCAGAA
>JAOSLM010000165.1:13253019-13265929 GCA_025629765.1 Eleginus gracilis
CTCGCTTGACTACCCGTGCTGCAAACATTTTTGAAGGGAAAGGTGTGTGGCCAGCTTTTTCCTGCCTACAGGATGCACCCAAAGTGGTAAGTTACCCCCCCCCCCCCCCCCCCCATGCTCCACTATAGTCCATGGGAGAAATGTAAGGGTTTTCTGCACTGTCTCTCACGGGGAGCTGTGTGTGTGTGTTTATTTTATCTGAGTTTGGGGGAAGTTGAGGTTGGGGGACCGACTGTTGGCTCAGGGTGAAACGGTTTTGTCTGTGTTTTTGGCAGGGCTTCTTGTGCGTGAAAGGAGCTGAACTGAAAGAAAGTTCCCCAGAAAGAGGCTCACTGAGAGGCATGTGCAGAATGTGACCAGGATCCAGCCTGGATAAGACAAAGACTGAGAAAGGCAAGTGGGTCGAAGACGAAATAGTAGTAATGAAAGAATTGTAGTAAATGACAGCTTCAAAAGGCTAATTGAAGGTCATCTTGAAATGGTGCAAACTGTGAAAAGATGAAGGAGTAAAACGTGAGTAATTCCTTCTGTACTTTTCAAAAAGGAGAAAACATTTACTATAGAGTTTACAGTTTACAGTTTAAATAAACAAAGGGGAAATGAGGTGTAGAGGTTAAAAGTGGGATTAATTACTAATCCTTGGGCACTAAAGAGTGAGAAAGAATGGAAAAGAATGCGGAACGTGCAGCAACTCTGAGTGTTCTGATTTCACAACAGGGTTGCACGACATTGTTATCATTTAAAGCATTCTCCTTGAGATAGACCACAAGCTACGGGGGCTCAGCATGAACCAAAATAAAATAGGGTCTTGTAAAACTTCTTTATTTGAAATAGCTCTTTCAGTTATTTTGTAAATGGTGGAATTCAAACGGTGTAAAATAAAAGCGGTGACCCTGTCATCTTTCAGCTTCTCCCCTGTTCGGTAGATCAAATGGACTAATCCATTTAGCGGGCAGATTAGAGAGATTTAAGATGTTTGGCTTCAGTGTAGCACTCTCAAAATATTCTACTTTTCATTAGTTTATGAATGAGCATGTTGGATGTTTAGGCTGATATTCATGATGAGATTTTTCAAATGAGCGGTCAAACATAGAGAGTGCAAACTTCTATTCAGTCAATGTATTGAAGATGCAACCCCCTCTAACCCAATAACCTTGCCCGCACAATGCCTTTGTTAACTTTATCCCTTGGGTTGAATAGGATCATCTTTCATGTGTATTAACAGATACCCATTTTTCAGGCAGCTGCAGAGAGTCCGGGATTTGGCGTGAGACACAGCAGAGCAGAAAGGCTGGGTGGAATACACATGTCTAACATTAGAGGTTGGAACCACATCTCAACGGAAAAGGGCTCCATCAGTGCCAGTCCAGGAAGGAGCATGCCCAGTCTAACTTGTGTTACATCAAAAGTGCAGTAAGCGACATTCGTGGCGTGCTACATGCTGAGAGAGCAGCCCAGGATTTGGCTCTAATCAGGAGCAGTATCACCTTAGGCCGCGTGCCAACCCCAAGTAAACCCAGGAAAGGCAGGTGAAGAAAAGGAGGAAGTAACGGTTCAGACAAGAGGAGAGGAACAGAGCCCAGCCCAAAGCAGGATGGCCGAAAAGAAAGTCAGGTGAGGTCCAAGTCCTTCGTAATGAAGCCGTTGAACAACTCATCAAATTTGTTTGTTCCTTTGGTTGTGTGTTTGTTTACATGTGTGGTATGAACCTTTGTGTCTTCATTGATGTTGTTTTTTTAATCCATAGCCAATGTCCTCATCATTTGCATACCGTGCTCCACAGCAGGTGTATTGTTTTGCATGTATCCATGTGGTTGTGTTTGTGTGTATCTGTATGTTGGTATTCTTACAGCCTCCCTGCTAAGCTGATTAATGGGGGCGTTGCCGGGCTTGTTGGTGTGACTTGTGTGTTTCCTATTGACCTGGCCAAAACACGCCTCCAGAACCAGCAGGGTGCCCAAGTCTACAAAGGATTGTGAGTTGGGCTCCCAATTCAATCATATCACATGAATGATGTGTATATGAAGAATAGGGTGTTGGAAACCCCCCATTAGGTACTGTTTAGGAGATATTTGATTAGGGCTTATCCTACCAGGGGATCACCAGATGCCTCTTGCTTGGTCCTTTTCTATGCAAACAAAAAAGCGTGTGGTTTTTGTAGTAATAGTAAAAAGAAAAAAGTAACTACTCTAAAAACGTTTAAAAAGTGTGCCCTCCTTTGATGAATCTCGAAGGATGGGGCAGCTAGCCTATACAAACCCTTTCAAAATATAGTATAGCCTTTGTATAAACCCCCTAGGTATTTCATATTTCATGTGTTTTATATGTATCTTTTTTCTATGCTAGTGATAAGACATATTCATTTAATATCCTCCTTAGTTTTAAAGTTGTTATCACAGCTAATAACACAATATTTTATTTCACACAAAGCTTTTATTAACAATCAGTATAGCTTCCATATTTTTTCCAAAAGTTTAAATTGCTGTGTCTAATTTGTCTTATATACCAGGCTCAGAATATTGCTATATATAAAAACAACAACCCTTTTCTTGTGTTTTGAAGGCTGGACTGCTTGGCTAAGACAGTGCGGTCAGAAGGCTATTTCGGATGTTATCGAGGTATTTGTTTCCATTCCATGATCCTCACATCAACAAGCCCCCATCCTTTATAATTACCTTAATGTGTCCACCTAAACTTGTCCCTTCTTCTTCCGGGCTTGGGTCTTTTTATAGCCACTAGTTTACATTGACCTTAGCTGCCCAGGCTGGCAAACCATATGTTGCTGTGTTGTTGGGTGTTGTGATCATGTGTCTTAGTGCAAGCTGCCGCACATGTCACTTCAATCCATTGTGTTGATCCACTACAGGCGCTGCAGTGAATCTCACCCTCGTCACTCCAGAAAAAGCCATCAAATTGGCAGCCAATGACATCTTCAGACAGAAGCTCTCGAAGGACGGGTAGTTCTTCTTTGGTCCCCAAGCTTTACAAAATGACATACACATGCAGTTAAACTCAGTATACAACACGCCAATTGGCCTAATTGTACATTTAAAAATATATTTCAATCTAACGTAATTTCTTTGTTTATCCGGACCATGTATGCCTAAAAGGTTGTTAGTATTCAATATTGTATATTGAATACCAAGTATACCAAGTCCACTATATCTGTATATTTTGTCCCTCCCCAGAAAGCTTCCTCTATGGGGGGAGATGTTGGCAGGGTGTGGGGCTGGGACCTGTCAGGTGGTCGTCACCACGCCCATGGAAATGCTTAAAATCCAGCTGCAGGACGCAGGAAGACTGGGTAAGCCTGGCATTCTGAACACATATAGTTCCAGTGAATTGCAATCTCACGTGTGTAAAAAAGCTCAGATATGTCAAAATGCTGGGCAACAATATAAAAGGAGAGGGTAATCACAAGATCATGGCTCCTAATTGTTTTCCTATATTTAAGAGGTGACAAACTGAACTCTTTACATTTCTGGCCACATTAAAATGCAATGGATGAGCGAGCACATGACTAGCATCTGATGTGTTCTTTAGCTGCCCAGAGGCCGGTCCCTACTCCGGCCCAGGCCGGGGCCCCTGGTCCATCGCTGGTGGCTGCCCCCCCTGCCCGGCCTGCCTTTCGGACCTCTGCCACCAGCATCACCCTGGACCTGCTGAGGACCCAAGGGCTCGCTGGCCTCTACAGAGGTGCCTGGGCCACACTATTCAGGTCTGCCTGCTCGCCTGCTGCCTGCCTGTCTGTCTGCCTCCTCGCCTGCTGCCTGTCTGTCTGTCTTTCTTTCTTCTTCAAACTGAAAATAATACTCAACCGTTAACGCATTCTACTGAGAACTACCAAAAATAAAACATAAAATGGACAAAGTCAACAATATACTTTCTGTGGGCCAAATTTGGTTTTAACTTATTGATTTTAACTTATTGATTGAGGATTGTATAACCGTTGTCATGCCAGCAGTGGGACTTTCATTATCAGTACTAATGAATCAATAGATTTCCTGCAGGTATGTCTGATACCTTAAGCATGCTGCCCTTTCTTTCTCTCCCACTCCTATTTACCCATCTAATCAATAAACCTCAGCGATTCATCTGTTGCCCTCTTCTTCCTCGACGGCTTCACGTTTTTCTCTGGGCCTGCTTGGTTCCTTTCTGACTTTGCCTCACGTTTGTGTGCTGCCAGGGATGTCCCTTTCTCCATGATCTACTTCCCGCTGTTCGCCAACCTAAATGCACTGGGCCCGAGAGGGGTGGGTGCTGGTTACCAGGGTGACGGGAATGAGCGAGCGCCCTTCTTGCAGTCGTTCCTGTCAGGTTGCATCGCGGGGTCAGTGGCAGCTGTAGCCGTGACGCCATTGGATGGTAAGTACAAAAAGGGAGCCATAGAGCGGGACAGGAATGTCCTCTTGCCACTGCTAGCCTCAATCCCTGCTACAATGGGTTTTTGGTATAATCTCCATACTCCCACTTGATTGAAGTGACATGTGGTTTTCTATGTTGCTCTAGTCATAAAGACTCGTCTGCAGACCTTGCAGAAGGGAGAGGGTGAGGACAGCTACAGAGGGATCCTTGATTGTATAAGGTGAGGACAACAGATTAATGCTGTAGCCCTCTCCGTTGTGTCTAGTGTATCTTTGACTCCTGACTGTCCACCTCCTGCCTGTGTGTTGTACAGACGCATCATCAGCCGTGAGGGGCCCTCTGCCTTCCTGAAGGGGGCGACGTGCCGCGCGCTGGTCATTGCCCCCCTCTTCGGCATTGCACAGGGCATATACTTCCTTGGTGTTGGCGAGGCGGTGCTGGAGTCGCTGGGCGTCTAAAGACCTTTTGTAATGGCCATGGCATTTCTGTTCTACTAAATGGTATTACTCACACGTTGTGAATAGACAGCAGTGAACGGTGGATGCACACGATGGACAGGTAGCTACCCAAAATGGGAAATGAGAGATAACAGGAGGACATCTCTTGACTAATATGTAGACCAATGGTCCACTCTTTAATGTTTAATGTTCAACAAGGTTTCAAAGGTCCACCAGGTTCTTGTGTGCGTGGATAAACGGGTAGTGTTTTCCCTAGTCGTCCCGGGTACTTCCAGGGTAATATCTAGGGCTGGTATTTCCCCTCAGAGATAATTCTGTCTGACTGAATGCCACAATGTAATTGACCACTTCCCTGTTTGCATGTAATGAAAATCCGATGTTTTTTTAGGTTTGTATATGCCATGTCCGATTGTGAATGGAGAGTACAGCTGAAGTCCGAATAGCAATCACCTCAAACGTTTCTTTGCCTAACGAAGGGGCTTAGCCTACTTCCGCCCCCATCATGCATTACTCCCCCACAGCTGCAAGTTTCAAGTTGTAATCTTGGCTCTCCTCAACGGAGTGAGGCGATGCCTGCCCATGACTTCAAAGTCTTTGGATAATCTGCTGATAATGCTTTAAGCCTGGTGTGTGTCCTGTACATCCCCACATGCTTCTTACGGTCTGTAGGCCTCAGGTTAGAGTGCTAGGCCACTCTCTCGTGGCCTTAACTTCCTCTTCTGGAGGTCCGAAGAACTTCAAGCCATGCTGGATTTATTGCTCAGTATTACTCTTTTTAGTTTTTATATATATTACGCCAAATACTTTACCTGAAGAATTTATATAAACAGTAATATATACAATGAAGCCTTATCTTAGCTGAAAGTCTCTAGCTCAAATTAAACGTCTGCATATAATATCCTATCATGGTTGCATCTACTTGCCGGAAATTAAAGACCCTTGTGAAATGGGCCTCCGTACCTCCTCCTAGAGGAATCCCCACCTCCTCTTAAAGGGTTTTACAATTCTCCTAAGGGTCAACAGTCCCAAGTCCTTTAACTTCTGGTCCAGGGAGATACTCCGCAACTGTAATTTCTCTCAACAAGTATTTCAGCTCACTCAGACTTCACCTCCATTAGCGTGGTAATGAGACTTGCTGGGTTTGGAGGGCGAGCGAGAAAGGGCTGGAAACTGAAACCTAACCCAGGAATGGATTTTGTCTACGTTTTTAAAGTAGACCTATTATACCACCAGGTGCGAGTGTAATTAGCTGTTACAAGCCGTTTTGGAAATCTATCCGTCACACATCTAGGTGGACACGCCCACTTGGAACTAAAATCTTTTTTTCTACCTTTCTAATGAGGCTAAAGAACCTATAATATATAAGACAATAGTATTTAGACAATATAGTTCACATTTAGATGAATTTCTTGTTTACTGACTGTAAATAAAATAGATCTTGTCAATTCATGTTCAGTTGTAAATTATTTATTATTTTGGCATACATATCAAGTGCTTGACCACTTTGGTAAAATACATTTGTATTCAAGAGGACCATATGCATTGACATTTACAAAAACACTCATTTCATAAGGGGACTTCTGGGGCACAAATCTATTCAAAACAAAACAATGTCAATGGCGCACAAGAGATACCTGAATATCCAGCCTTAGCACTGCAGTGAGTGTAATGGGTGCTCCTGACCAACAATAGCAACTTTTCACAGTTACAGCCTCCTCATGTCCTCCCACTACTAGTGTATCCATTTAGTCCAGGAATTTACGATTAGGGTTAGGACCGAACAATGATTTTCTGACTTCAGGCATCATCTGTAAAAAGGGCAACAAAGCCAGAGTTTCACTGGTTATGGTACGTTATACATTACAGTGGTAAACACAGCTACATGCCAGAGTTTAACTGGTTATGGTATGTTATACATTACGGTGGTGAACAGCTCTACCTGTTGGGCCATGAGGTCCAGCCTGCTCTCCAGAGTGTTGGCCACCTTGATCTTCCCATTGTCATTGTACATTTCCACACCTCCGCAGCTACACACACACACACACACACACACAGTTTAAGAACAAAATAAGCAAACATCAGCCTTAAGTTGGGTCTATAAATTGGGCTGCTATGTTTGCTAACTGATTCACTACAGTGGGATACATCTGTGTGGACTTACATGTCCGATGCAAGAAATCGGTTCTGGTCGATTCTGACGACAATGTTGCTCTTCACCGTGTCTTTATAAACGATTATGTCTTTGTCAATGGCAGCCTGTTGAAGTCATAGAACTGTGAGTGTCTTCTTTAAACAGTACTGCATCCCAGTTGGTTAGCACCAGATAATTTACCCCCTCACCTGTACCATCTCTACGTCCTGTTGTCGGCATCGGACCGTCACTTTAGGCTCTAGTAACTGATAGAAGCCCTGGAAAAGGTGTTGCACACATGCAGTAAAATGTTAAGACTCAGACGGCTTTCAGTCTGTAATGAATCTCTAATGTTTGGAAATATATATTACACACGCATTTCTTATAAATCCAATATCAATATCTATGAGCTATTAAAGTAACATATACTGACGGCATTTCTTTTTATAACATTGGTCTTTCATTAATATCAGCATCTACCACTATAACACATACTGTTGCAACCCCATATACAAGTTTAGCATGGAAAAGCAGACGGGGCAATTTACCTGCAAGATCAAACCCTCCAACAACGCAGAGTATCTGGCAGGGTCTTGGGAAATGGCTCCAAGTCTCTGGCGGGCCTCGTTCAACAAATCCTACAATTAACCAACAATAATACTGACTGGCTACGCTCCATGGAATGAAACCTTGTGTGGTATAGCATCGCATGGGTCACTACGCTGTTGGTCAGCGTGAATGTGTGAGACGCCAGTTGTCAAAGCACTTTGATTGTCTACAGCGGTTAGAGAAACTCAACATAAAATCAAACCATTTAACCAACCAAATACAAACATCCACTATGTATTCCTCTAAACAACAGACTACATGAGAATAGTGTGTGTGAGAATAATGCCTGTGCATTAGCTCCACCTGCAGGCAGGAAAGTGTAAGACTTTGCCAAGGGCTGGAGAACACATTCATGACATGGCATATACAGCAAACAAACACAAAATATGCACACACAAGAATTCAAATCTTAGGGCTGAGATAGTAACATGCAATACACCAAACCTGAGGATACAAATATGGGTATTATGAACAAATAATATTTAAAATGTGTAGGTCTGGTAATGAAAGATGTTTCCTATGCGAGTGTAGCCCGGTACATCTGGTGTGGCGGAGAGGATGACCACTGACCACGATCATGTCATCCCGAGCCTTGAGCACCTTCAGCCGCGACTGGTTCAGCAGGTTGGACATCTGGCTGTTATCCATCAGGGAACAATTACCATTTACATGAATACAAATTATTAGCATTAGTCAAACACACTGCATCCACTCCAAAGCAACCTGGATATAAAGGACTGCATCTACTGGTAGTTGTACTTGTTGTTTAATGTATTGTATTTTACCAAAACTGTACTTGAGTATTGCATATATCATAATGTATTGTACACATTATTTCAGAAGACAATTCACATTATCAATATATAGGCTTAAATCAATGTAAGCCTATATATTGATACAGTACATTACATCAACATAACCTTTTCAGCCTACATAGTTGCAAAATGTAGCATAAAAAACAATTGAGTTCCATTTTCTGTTCTCTATATCCTGTAAAACACCTACATCTTACATTTTCTTGTGCTGTTCAATCTGCTTTTCCTTTTTCTCATAGAATTCCATGATTTTCACCCTTTGTGTCTGCACTAAACGACCTTTCTCTATGTTGAACTCTTCCTCCGCCTGAAATGATTGGGAACAGGGATATCATGTTATGTTGATCACTTAGCCTGGAAATATCCTTGATAAAACATTATTGAATATAAGCATCTGAATATACCTTTGCATCAATTTCTTCCGCTTTCTCATTGGCCTCCTGTTCAATAAAGGCCATCATATGCTTGATCTGCCAAAAGTTATGCAATGTTAGTGAATAATAACTCATTGCACGCTCATACAAACAGAGGTTCGTCGAACGTCAAGTTTTATGTATGTATATATGTTTCAACCAATTGATGGAGCGGCACAACAGTGTTTATTTTGCAAGTAAGTGACACCAATACCAATTGAAGTACAAGTATTTATGTAGGAGTATCAATTTTTAGCACATTAGCTTTTTTAACTTCACTTGGTTGCCACTTTTCGTACAATCATTTTGTCAAATCGTGGGCATACTAAAGCACAAGGTGCGATGTCCAAGTTAGAACTACTTTGGTGAGCTAGAAGCTGAATAGTTAATTTAATCACAGATGGTTCAACAAAGTTAGCAGAAGTTAGCTCACCAAGCTGACCTGACAAATGTTGGATTAACATTACCTGTTTCTGGACATCGGCATCGCTGAGCGCCATTGTTGATGTTTTATAATTTGTATTATTAATCAAGCGAATAATGCTGTACAAATACACACGATAAAGCTAACCGAAAAGTCCTCTTTAGTTCCTTCTTCGCGTGGTTTTGACACCACCTGACCGAGTTTCTACCAGTCAGCTGACCCCAGATGGGGCGGGATGCTACTGAGCAGCGTCACTTCGGTGTTTGACGTCTTTATATAAATTATAGTTTATATTATTAATACAGTTAATTAAAGACATGACTTTCTAAAGTTGTTAAATTTTGGGAGTTATTTTTGATGGCTTAATATTGGCCCTGTGCTCTTCTTGCTTTGCTGTTGTATTTTTAATACGAATACTTAGCAATAATTATTTAATCTAAATCCAATTAGCATTGTATGTTTATAATCGTTATCTTCTTGTTATCTACATTACAACAAAGTGCCCCTTGTGTAATGCGGACTAAAATCCACACGGCGGCTCTCTGTCCAGTGAGAAGCGTGAAAGTGCCATTAAAGCACATAATGTCCTACAGATAGCTTTTTTAATGGGTCGATCCCATTCCCCTATCCCCGATCATTATCCACCAGCACCGCCACACTGCCTTTGTACAAGGGTAAGTCTACAAAATGTATCGACCTAGGCTAGCTGTTCTCCATTCATGCAACGCACACTAAGCTGGTTCGCAGATATATATATATTTAAGTTTTGTCAGTGGACGGGAAAAGGGGGTGTGGTTCGTAGCTTCAGAAGAATTATCTAGTTGGCTAGGCTAACGTTAGCTTCTTGCCTCAGAGCGATCCCATTTGCCGGCGGAGCACTGGCAACACTGATAACTGGTGAGGTGGCCCACGTTGTCAATCCATTGCGATAAAATGCTTATTTGTTAAAATCTAGTGCGAACTTCTGATTCTCTTGCTTGGGGCTTTTATATGATACTTACCTTTTTATAATTGCAGAACTGAGATGTGTGTGTGTATATATATATATATTGTCCTCCCACGTGTCTGCCAATCTGTCAGATTAATGTAATGTTTGCTTTAAGTTGAAGTATGATGATACAACACATCAACCGCGTTTTAGTTTCTGCTACGCCCCTTTTATTTGACTATATTATTGACTATATAGCATGTATTCTATTTATTAGTTTTCCCTATCCACAAATGTCCGACAGAGATACTTTTAGGTCTGTTAAATGTCTTCTGCATCTTGTGTGTGACAGTTGTTTCAATGCCGAGTGCATGACCACGACTGATGTAACTAAGCCCACATTTTAATTGTTATGGACCAGATGGTTTAATTGGTTGAAGTAATATTGGATGTAGTTACATTACACAAATGGCGACAGCATCAATAATGACATATAAATAATGACATTCTATTTGTGTACTTATGTTCCTCAGGTTAATCCTGTCCAGCATTGATTGTAACTACTTAATGTACTCGAGAGAGTCTGAAGGACACCTGTTCAATGGCTGCCTCTGGCTCCACCTCACCCCCCATTACTGTGCCTTATGGTTTCCATTATGAGACCAAGTACGTTGTGCTCAATTACCTTGGACTCCTGCCCACCAGATCACATGGATCCACTGCAGCTCAAGGTGAGAGGGAATGTAACATCTTGGAAACGTTTTCACACATGTACTCCAGCATGATGTACACACAATGATATACACAGTAGTTTGGCTATAATGTAAATCAGTAGTATCAGTTCTCAATTATATAAAGTGCAATATTCTGCTGTACGGCAGTTCTATTTAAAGTGATTGTTCACTAGTGTGACCTGTCTGTTGAATAGTCATTTTCACACTGCGGCTCTAACACCGTGCTGGTTGGATGGTGAGCCCGGCAGCTCTGTCATGTAGATGTGCTGAGTCTGGAGTTTAGATTGTTGCCTGTGTTTCTGGCAGGCAGAGAAACCCCCCATAGCTGATGAGACACTTTCTGAACTGAATCTTTGACGCCATGTGCCACTGTCATGCATGTCGCCATCTTTAGAAATACTTTATTTTGACTCATTACCATCAATTGATTACATTAATGAAAAGTAAGTGCAATACTATCTTTTCAAATCATGGAATGGTATTGTATATCTTTTCAATGATATGGAGAGCCTTTTCATTGAAAGGAAGTTTTACTTATTCTATTTTTAGCAGGAATGCTGCTTCAAGCCATACTGCTGAAGGCATGCTATACCATGCTTTTAATTTGGTAATTGGTCACAGGATATGAGTGGAACTATCCCATATGCAACATCCTCGGGCCAAATAAACAAGGACAAAGGGGGTGTATTGATGAATAGCAGTCACTATTCTCTCTGTCTCTGTCCCTCTCACCATGCATGCCAGGAATGGGTGGAGAGTGGAGACGAATGGCTGATCCTCTGCTTTATGCTTGACCAGGTCTGAGTTCTGACAGCTTGTCATATGTCATTACCAGAGGATTACACCACCGCAGCAGTGGTGCGTGAGAGGGTGGCTGACTAGCAGCCCAGGCTAAATGCTGAAGCAGCACCCTGCTTGTGGAAACAAACCATCATGTTTGTGTGCTCGTCTGGGTTCCCCCGGACACGTGAGTGGAAATGTTTACCACTGTCCTTTGATTTTCTCGATACCTGTTCATCCGATGGATTTCCCACTTGGCAGGTGTATGGCCAAAGACCCAAGGAAGTGCAGTGGCGAGTGTGAAGTTGTTTAGATGAGCGGTTCTTGAGAAAGTCGAAAGCATCCATACCGGAAGCCAAGCGACCGTTCTTAACAGGAACATTTTGAAGCAGGTTTTGAATGGGCACGAGAGTTCCTATTCTAGCTGAATAATAGCTTCCCTTGTAAAAATGCCCCTCTCCAGTTAGTGCCTAACTACCTGTAAACCATGCACAGTTAATCTACTGCTAATTCCACTCATTCATAATTTGTGTAGGTATGAGGGAGTGAAAACTGTCTGTTTGGCAACCCTTGAGTTCTCTCTCTGTCCCCAGCATTCTAGTCGGAGCCTCGTTGTGAATAATTGACTGCAGCATGGACCTCTGCATTCATATTGAACCCGATGGTAGTTCTAGTTGCACGCCCCTCCATTCACAGTAAATAGAGGTACAAGAGGGCGTGGAAATTGGTTCACCAATACCACGAGTCCTTTCTGGACCAGCCATGTTGAGTTTCCTAACAATAGTGTCATAATGTGCTGCTGTTTTTGTAAAGATAAAATGCTATCACATCGGTGTGAAATAACCGAGTAGACCACGTAGCCGGTGGGTCGGGGGGGCTGATGCAAAGTGCAACAGTGATTGTCGTCCTTCCCATGATGAGTAGACCATGGGATAGCTGGATTTTACCCTTGAACACAACAAAGGGAAGTCTTGACCTGACATTTCCTTTAAAGGGACAGTGAACCCCAAATTGTCTTTCATTTTGTTTTAAACAAAATGTCGATAGATCTAATATGATCTTCATCATAATCTTAGAAGTTTGTCACCATTACCAAAATATAACGTAACTAATTGAAAACAGGTGTAAAATCCTATTTTTTTTTGTCTACCAGTTTGTGAACGTTCCACTCTGCCACGATTGCTGTGTGTGTGTGTGTGTGTGTGTGTGTGTGTGTGTGTGTGTGTGTGTGTGTGTGTGTGTGTGTGTGTGTG
>JAOSLM010000165.1:13308423-13323409 GCA_025629765.1 Eleginus gracilis
GTGTGTGTGTGTGTGTGTGTGTGTGTGTGTGTGTGTGTGTGTGTGTGTGTGTGTGTGTGTGTGTGTGTGTTTAAAAGCCACAGTCAGCTATGCTAAATTCAAGAGATACGTTTTGGACCCTAAAAGTTTCTGTACGTGTGTGCAGGCCTTGCTGACTCGTGTGGCCAAGACGAGCGAGGGCGCGGTGGAGCTGCTGCGCTGCGGCCTGGTGGCTCAGTTGATGGAGTGCCAGGTGTACGACATGCTCCCGGACAGTGATGCACACAGGTCAGGGGACGGCACTCACACAACTGTGCTCTGGACACACCATGTGCATGTGTCCCTCTGCTGTATAGACTCCATGGAGAGCCTCAGGCTTGCACTGATCCTCATCTCTAGAAAGCTCTATTCTCTTTCCTGATTGGCTTTGGGGAAGTCATATTGTCTGTCAATCACAGATTGTTTGTTTGTTTCACAACATTATGTTCTGCTCTCAGATCCAACCTGAAGCACCTTTTTAACGACGCTTGTCCATTTATGTTCAATTGTAATTGATGTTTAGCGAGACGTATCAGTTAAACTGTGTCTAAAACAAAGCTCTCTCTGTATGCCAGGGTCATGAGGGACCCGTCAGGGTTCATCCCTAGCCCGCTGGACCGCTACCGCCAGATCCTTCTGCCCGCACTCAGGCTGTTCCAGATCATCCTGACGTCCACCACCATGCACCACCAGCAGGGGGCGCCACAGGTATGCAGATACACAGCTCATAAGGTCATATCCTCGTGACAAATACCTATGAATGATTCTAACTTTTATAAATAATAACCTTTGGGACAAAATGTTTTGACATTCATTTAATCTTGTTTGTGCTATTTACACTTACATTTGCAAACAAAACATTTGCAAACAAAACATTCAGCACTGCTCTTTAAACAGCAATTTGCTAAATTTGCATGTTTGTGTGTGCCTTCAGGTCCTTCAGTGGCTGATCGTCCACGCAGACACCATCCAGTCTCTGCTGCGCTGTCAGGAGCTCAGCATGGGGGCCTTGCAGGAGCTCTCTCTGCTCACAGGCATCATCAGCAAGACGGCCCTACCAGGTACCTGCTGCAGTCAGCATCACACTGATCCGCTGCTCTACCTTCACGTGGGACCGGACAAACGACTAGAGACTGTGGCTTCATATCTTACTTTTCTTTTTCATCCCATTTTCAATGGTCTCTATTTACTGTATATAATAAATATTGGAGAGGAAAACAAGGTTTAATATTATGGCTACGATGACCAAACAGCAGTGGGGGTGATTGTACAGTTGTTGCTCTAGTTGATGACTTTGGCTCTTGTGTGTTTCAGGAGTCCTTAAGCTGAGCGGTGAGGTCCACAGCGCTGTGGTGATGGAGTTCCAGGGTCACATCAACAGGTTCCAGGTGGGTTTCTGTCTCTGCTCGTGTTGAATTGCCAGTATAGTTAAAAATGCTCACCCTCCGGACCTCGGATTCAATGCTAATGCACATAAACATTCACACTACTCTAGACCCATGGTACCTCTCACTAAGCCGGTGCAGCACGTTGACGTGACGCTCTCAAAGGGCACACCTGACACTCGGTGGCTCCAGTGTGCTGCGTTCAGAGCCCTGTGTTAACCCGTGTCTCCGCAGCGCATGTGCCTGTCTCTGCTGGGACGCCTGGCCGGGGGGGAGCGGGAGAGGCTGCTGAAGCAGGCGGAGGCGGCCGCCCCTGGAGACCCTGCGGAGAGGAGGGAAGAGTTGGAGGTGGCCATGCAGCAGGTCAGAGGGAAGGAACCCCAGGGGGGAGGGGCCGGCTCTGGGTGGGTTAAGAGGATGCGAGTGGTAGGTCGTGGCATGCCTACTCGTGTTTATAGGGAGCGACCTTGTTGCCGAGGAGTTATGCAGGCTGTTCTTTCCTGATGACATTTGGAGCGTATTCAATGTGATGTTCGGGTGAAAGAGAGAAGACTCAACCAGTTACTGGAACATATTTGCATATTTATTTTATTTAACCTTTTATTTATTCATGGAAGGCCATTGAGAGCAGGCTCTTTTTTCCTGATGAAACATACAATAACAACAAAAATATAAATGTAAAATGGCTATTAACATTAGGTTACAATGGGGTAATAAGAAAGCTATTTAAAACGAGAGCAATCCTTATTTAATGCAACTTCAATCTCCCCATGAACGTCTCAATTGAGATGTTGAATATCCATACAATATGCATAATTATAGTACAAAGCCTGGTGTAATAAAACCACACCGTTCATATTGGACACATTTGGTATGGTCCCTAGCTCTCCCGATGTACAGTGTACATAGTACCAAGTGTGTACATAGTTCACCCTTGGTACGGCCCCTAGCGCTCTTGTTTCTCCCTGCGGTCGATGAGCTCACGGGTGCCTTTCTGTATTCACAGGTGTGTGCCAACATCATGGAGTACTGCCAGACCCTGCTGCTGCAGAGCTCGGCGCAGGCCCAGTTCACCATCTGCCTCTTCAGCCCGTCTGGCAACGAGCCGGCTGGCAGGGACGGAGCGCGCGCAGGTCAGTCTCAAGGAAGCACATTAGAGGAGGATTAGAGGGAGGGCGAGGGAGGCAGAGGTCACTAGTACGGTGCCTTGGAATGAGTGCTACAGTCATTAAGCAAGGGACCATTACATAGTTATATATAAATACTATGTCTTCCATGACGAGTACATCAATCATGTGATTATTTTAGGGCAGCAACGGAAATTTTATATTTCCATCAAAGGGATTCATTATCAGATACACATATTGGTATGCAACTTTTTAAGTTATTCTCCAAAGTTATGTTGATGTGTAATCTTTTACCCCTCAGAGAATAAAGAATTGAGATTCCATTAATCTATCGCTAGCTATCCGGTGCTCCCACCATCCATTTGATTTCGGGTTGTTTTGCTGGGACAGATCTCTCGTCCACGCTGCCGGCGGCCGCCTCCTCGCGAGTGCCCAGCCTGGGCCTGGTGCTGTACCTGCTGAAGAGCAGCGCTGCAGACTTCTCCCGCTTCCACCAGAGCCACCGCCAGAGCCTCAGCAAGCTGCAGGGCCTGGACCAGCTGCCCCCAGAGGAGCTGAAGGAGGTGAGCTGGACAAATGACAGAGGGTCAGAGATCCTGAAATGCAGCATACGGCATATTGATGTCGGTTATTATCCCAAATCCCCACAAATCTGCCATCGCACCGGTAATCCTACGCTCCGGGAGATTGTTTGTCTCGGTTAAACCACAATGACCAGTTTGATTCCTGCAGTGTTCTATCTACGCCTACGGTGATGCTGGGTGTGTGTGTGTGTGTGTGTGTGTGTGCTCGCTCTCTCTGCAGCTGTGCCAGGGTCTGGTGTCAGGCCCTGGAGGCGTGGACAAGATCTCATCTGTTCAGAGGAGCCTGCTTGCCAAGAGGCGCCTGGTCCAGCTCATCAACAACCGAGCCAAGCTGCTGGCCCTCTGCTCCTGTATCCTTCATCATACTTTGCCTAGCACCCTGCCTGTGGGTCCACTGCCCACCGCACGCTGGGGCCAGACTCTGAGCCATGACTCTGGGGCAAGACTCTGAGCCGGTCCTCGGCTGTTATTATGTAATGTGGTTCAACATGACCTTTCTTCCTCTTGAGACAGATGTTCCCCTTCTGTTCCGGATGCTAATGTGCGGTTATTAGGTCTACAGTTTACTGCTTCAATGCCTGTAAACAACTGCTGAAGCATGTCGCCAAGTCAAATCATTTCAGGGTTGCTTGAAGTTTGAGCCATCAATTGAACCGTTTCAACACCTTGACTTGGGTTCACTCAGATGTCATTGAAACCTGCCTATTTGTGTTGTGGCGCCACCTAGAGTACTACCTGATGTACTGCACCCCGTCGGACCCCAAGAATGCCCTGTTGCCTGGAGCGAGCTCATTCAGATCTCGCTTTGCCGATGGTAAGAAGAGTCGAGAGAAAGATCAAAGCTTTACATTCAGTCATAGGGAATATACAGGGCTCTACTTCAAAGTAGTTTCCTTGGAATAATTAGATCACCCTGCTAGTGTGTGATTACCTTTCATTTGTTGTTGTTGTTGTAGACTCATTGCAAGGAAGTGGGCGTGGCCTGGGTCTGTCCAGAGTCAGCCAGCAGGATCTCGATCAGGTAGGAAGAAAAAGGGTGATATGTGTGTAGTGGTTGAGGATGTGTGGGTGAGCGGGTGGTTGATGACGGGTGTGTGGTGGTTGATGATGTGTGTTGCTCTGGGGTCCAGCTCCAGGCGGACATGGCAGCGGGCTTCGGGGAGGCACTCCAGAGGAAGCTGCTGGAGGTGGAGGGTCTGTACGGGGAGGTCCGCTCCCGCTACACCTTCATCCAGGCCCTGGTCCGCAGGATCCGCGGCCTCCTCCGGCGCACCAAGAGCTGAGGTCTCTGGGAGGATAGGCACACACTGACGGACACTGAGACAAACGCTCTGCTCTATAGTTCCTACTCTTTGAAGAGCAGAGGAACCACACCAGCCTAAACCAGTGGAGGAAGAACTGCCATGGATCGTTTTTCTGGCGCTGAGCATCAGCCTTTGAACCTGTGCTGTTTGTTCCTTTAGTATTATATCATGCATCTTCTGTGTGTGGGATTCCAGACAAGTTCATTAATGACTTGATGTGATTAAGTGCTATGCAGCTTGCACTTATCAAGCACGTGTATGAAAAATAACTAACTGAACAGAGTTGACGTTTTTACTTGACGTGCGACCAATTTGTTACCGCTTCTGGTATGATTGCTATTGTGGTTTATATATTTGTGTATTTTTCTTTCTTTTGGAAATAAACTTTAAAATGGATAAACTGCTTGTCCTTGTGTATACATACCCGAAAGCAATTGCCTTCCTGTCTGTGCCTAACTACCCGTCTACCTGCACGTATTCCAGAAGGCTAGGCACACCTATGCTAAAGCTAGCAAGCGAGTAGGGGACTGGGTATGGTCGGAGGGCTGAAGGGAGGTGGGATTCTTTCAAATAGCCTACACTAGCTTTAAGTAGAAACCATGATCTGTATTTATTAGACGTGGCCAAAAACTCTTAATAAAATTGCATCCATTCATTTACTTTTTTAAAGGTCCCATGACATGCCCGTGGCTGTCAGAGGGATAAGGGCCCCTGGGCCTGAGAGGACGGCTGAATGACGCTCCCGTGTAGACGCTGGTCTGGCCTATGAGCTGCATGCTAATGAAGGCAGCTCTGCTCCCAGGAGAGTGGGAAAACGCAATAGAACCTAGCTGGTGAAAGATAATGTTAGACATGACAAGTGAGTGTCGCTTGTGTCTGCTCCTTGAAAGTCATCCTTCTAAATGAGCCGGTTAAACAATGGGCGGACCACCATTAACAGTTTCTCTTGTTTTAATTTTTTTTTACAAGGTACACTTCATAGACAGTAAAGTGCATCAATTTTCAAACCTTTAGGGTGGGAAGTAAAGGACTGTGTACATAAAAAATGATAGCTAAACTAAAACGTGTTTTTTGTATTCAGCTTTCACATCCAGGGTACTTTGTGCTCTTATTGACTTCTGGACCACGGGGGACCAGCAGGTACGGCTCGCAGACCTCCACCAGTGAACACAGGGTGGAAATGTGGTCATAGGAACAGGTTACGCAACACACATTGACACTGTGTGTTTAACATTTGCCTCGTTTCCATGACTCCCCCTGCTTTCTAGTCTGCAATACTTAGGATGGCGGATTGTAGTCTTGGGATTGGAGTCCTTGCTGGATTGGCAGAGAGTGAGGAACTGAGCTTGTGCTACTCTTATTAAACGACCATGATCGGAGTCGGTATCGCCTATAAATTACTTTAAATAATACAATTAATTACAGCATTTACACTCTGGATACACTAAGTCAATACCCATAAACTCTCTGATTGTGCTGCACAACGGAATCAAAGCATACTTTGACCTTCATCCTATGCATATCTAGTACAGAAACCCTAATACTTATACCCTAATACCAATTCCACCAGATGCTCCTGTCTGCTGGAGTGAAGACAAACTGTTTAGCTTTGCATTGCTTTTTTCTTGGTTTGGGGGGAGAGAGGATCGCTGTGTTCTATTGAATTTGAATCAGCAATACCCAGCTGCATGTGAACTTCGGTAGTATAACACGGACCAGAAAACCTGTTCTTGATGGTTGTTCCGCCAAAAACGTCATTCCAACGCCCAAGTTACTGTCTACATAATCAGCTTCATACAAATTAAACTTGTTTTCTAAATTCAATGAGCAGGATTACTAAATTACTCTTTGAAGAGTATAATCCTATTAACTTCAAGGCCAGCCAATAGGTAATTAAATATCTATTGAGTTGTATTATACTGAGTCGGTGCAGTTCTCTAGTTTTCCAGAGTATGATGATAACAATGTTAATATTGTGATCTCTAACTCTATGATTGGAGAACTCTGTCAAGCCTGGGAACACACTCTCATTACATGTTGGAGACAACACATCTGTTCATTTTGTCCAAAGAAAGAGGAAACTTTATCCCTCTACTGATCAAGGCAGCCAAGTTGGCTCCTTCAGCAGAACAGTGCTTGTCCAGAGCACCAGCAGAAGCACAGCTTTCTGTAGTCACACATCCGCATGTGAAGCTGCAGCCGATCCTAGCCTTGATGTACCAGGTAATGTCTTCTCTTACATTTCAGCACTTATACAGTGTCGATTGGTTATGAAATCCAAGTGGAGGTTGAGGTTTGTGGAGTATCCAGCACTGATATTCTCTATGGTCTCTGAATAGGGATCCCAGTACTGAGTTCATACTCTTTTATGTCCTTGGCGATCCAGCATCCTATTTCATCTTCGTGTGATCCCAGTCGATCTGGATCGACCCATCAGCTACGAACTCTCGTTGCCGGTGGATTCCTGTGTGATGCTGTCGTCGATGCTGGCCCCATTCCCGTCGGACGGCTGTCGTTCCGGCATCTCTCCGGTCACCGCCAGCCGCATTACCCGGAGCCAGCGCTGCTTTAGCTCCTCCGACTCGGCAGCAAAGCTGTGGACGGATTTGGACTGGGAGAGACGGAAGCTGGCCGGAGGGTCGGTGGGCCGGGGGCTGTCCTCCACGCTGTAGCCCAGCAGAGGGATGGTGCACTGGGCTTTCACGTCCTGCGGGTCAGGGTCAGGGAGAACATTAATACACAGCTACTCACAGTAGCCTTGGTGATGCAGTTTAATGCCAAGTGATTTGGGGACGGCTAGCGTCAAAAAAAACGAACGAAGACAAACTCAAATCTCTCCCTTTATATTTCTTTATGACCAATCATGCGAAAGGAAGCGGGGATCTGTAATTTGGCTATAAACAGCGAACAGCAGGATCCAGCAGTCCTGCTATGCTAAAGCAGAACTTCTTGGGGGAGAGGGCCCCTAGCCTGAACCAGAAACCAGAAAATGAAAGTGGTTATGCCTTGTTTCCTGTTTCTTGAGTGTTTTCTAGAGATATTGTACCAAAGCGCTACTCCGACCAACCGACCAGCAACATTATTGCTCGAAACAAATATGAAGCAAAACAAATTGAAATGCCTGTTTTCTAATTGGAGGAAGTCTGCTCTCAGACTTTAGATTAGTAATCTAAAGGCTTTGTTGGACTAGTGATTGGGTGACCGCTGAAAATAAACCGGTGCTTCACTTCGACTTTAAAATAAAAAAACATTTCCAGATACTCAATAGATAACAAAATGGGTAACATGAGTCCATGCTATCAGTGTGTGTGGTGCCGTCATCACCTGTGGAGCTCCGTAGAGATAGAGCACCAGACACTCCTTCTCGGGGATGACACACCACACCTTCTGCCAGGGCTTGGTCTTCTCACAGTACTGCAGGAAGCCGCACATGATGCTGCTTCCTGTAAACTGGCCTGCCTCGATCTGCACATGGATCACAAGCAAAGAGTTAAAAAAACACCAACTGCATACAAACTCAGCCTGACTGGTAGCGGTCCCAGACCGCGGTTCAAGGTGAGAGACCTTTATGCAATCTAGTCTCTGTAAGCCAGACCAGTCTTGCTTACGGAAGCTATAGTGGATGTGTGGATGTGTTCTAGTAAAAGGGTGAGTGTCTATGTGTGCATGCACTACTGTGTTTGTGGTGTGAGTGTGTGTGTGTGTGTGCGCTTGCATGTATGTATGTGTGTGTGCGCGCTTGCTTGCATGCATGCATGCATGTATGTATGTGCGTGGCTCACCTCCAGGATGCCCTTCTTCTTGCCCTCGGCCGGCTCCTCTCCGGTCAGGATGGAGAAGCAGTCCCTGCACACCTTGTTCACCTTGTTGTTGTCATACTGCAGAGGCACCTTGTTGTCTGAACACTTCCAGCACACCACCTGAACACCAGACCACAGAACACAACCAGGTTTGATCAAAGCATGTGTGCATCAAATAACATGGTCAACCCTGGGCTTGTCCTGAGAGATCCATGATCCAGAATGACTCTGTGTGATATTTAAATTTTTTATAAACATTACAACTTAGCCTTTAACTTTTCAGGCCATAGTAGAACACCCAGAGTGCAATACAATCACGGTAGTCAGACCCACAGCATCATCTGCGCTTCATCAGACCTCGGAGTTATTGTTGTAATTATCGGTCGGCTTTAAAGATAATGAAAGAAATATCCCCCTTGTTCCTACTTAGGTTGTGTATATAGCACATTGCACAATGTCATGGTAACTAGCGAGCCGGCCCTATTACAGGAGATATTGATCTGAGCAGTATGGCTGCAGCTTCTCCTTCCAGAGTGATGTGACTCACAAAGCCGCAGGCCCGGCAGTGGTGCCTCCGTCTGGTCAGGGCGTTGAAGGACTCCTTGCACTTCATACACATGGTCACCTCGTTGTCCCGGATCCAGCGGGGCGCCCGCTTCCCCAGCTCTGCTGTCTGTGGGAGGAGTGACGACAGGTCAGTACCCTCACAGTGGGGGGGTGGATAGGGGGGTGGATGGGGGAGACACAGGGTCAGTATTGTTTAAAGAACTCACCGATACCTCCTCCACCTCCTTGGATGCAGACTTAAACGACTCGTTCTTCTGCTGGAAGACAGCGATGGTCTCCTGTAATGCCTGAAGCACACGTAGGAGAAAGCCATGAGTCTTCTGCTGCCTATGAGGTATCAGCAGTCTTTAACCCGTTAAACGTTAGTTTGCATTACCTTTATCCACCCTGCCTTGTCTTGCTCTGAGCTGTGGAATAAGAGAAACAGTGCAATGTTAAATGTTGGGACTGTGTTTCCATTGCCAGTACGAACCATCTTGGAAAAACGAAAAAGGCTACAATGGCCACAGCTGGTACTTGAAGCACAGGTAAGCATCAATGTAGAAAAATGTGATCAACTCTTTTTTAGGAAAGCATGTGGAATAGGGATGTGTTCTTAGTGGAATATTGATGTGTTCTAAGTGGAATAGAGATGTGCTTTTAGTGGAATAGGGATGTGTTCTAAGTGGAATTGGGATGTGTTATGAGTGGAATAGGGATGTGATCTTAGTGGAATATGGATGTGTTATAATGTGGCATAGGGATATGTTATAAGTGGATAGGGATTTTTTTGGTTGTTTTTAAGATATGTTCAGTTCAAATGATTCAGATATTTTTTCAAGACTGAAGTATGAACACCAGTGGTAGCTTTAGCTGGAGGAGCCCTGGTGTCCCTCTGCCCAGCCTCCCCTGGCGGTGTGTCTCACCTGGCCTGGAGCTCCAGCATCCTCTCCTTCCCAGACACCTGGAAGGTGTGAGGATAGTCCTCGTTGGAGGTCTCCAGGACCTTCATGCCGTCCATGCCGATGCGGGTCCTCAAGGTGTACTTGGGGCCCCCCAGGCTGAACTTGGGTACGCAGTACAGCAGCATGTTGTTGAGCTAGAAGAGGAACATGAATCTGTTTAATCCCTCATGTCCTATCAGATACTGAGCGATGGAAAATGAATCAGTTGAATCCCTCATGTCCTATCAGGTACTGAGCAATGGAACAGTGTGCAACAATTACGTTCTTTGAATCCAATGATAACGCATACTTCATCACAGTCGGCTGCATGGATACATATTATTTAAAACTTTTATTTGAACATTTAGATTTAGATATCATGAAATTAATCGTATTTAATCCGTTTTTATTGTTAAAAGGTTCGTAGCAGCCCCATAGAAACTACCACCTTTCATTTATATTTATTTTGAGTGAGTGTGTTAATTTTGTCCTAAAGATGATTATGCATAACTTCCATGAATGACTGTCTTTATTCCATTGAGTTGTGCGCGGCTGCCACAGCCCATATCACCATGTCCACCAGCTGTGAACGTGAGTAATGCCTGAGTCTCTCACCAGGAAGAGGTATCTCTCCATGGCAGACGTGTTCCTGGCCGCCAGCTTCAGAATGTGGCCCTCTTTGATGAACTCGTTGGAGGCGTTGACAATGTCCTCCTCCTCACCCAGCATCTCATAGATCTCCAGCAGCTTCTTCAGATTGTCCTGACATGACATTGAGAGTTGATTAGTTAATTGGTTACCAAGCTAGTTTTGTAATAATGCAATGATAATAATTTTTTCTAATGTGTGATTTGGCTGAACAAGCGTGTATATACGTTTTAATGGTTATGAGGGTTCATTTTCATTTGGTTAATCTGTAATTGTGTCCACTTACTGATTTTCGAATAGCACTGTTGGAGTGGGTGGCTGCCATGGCTATGATCTCTAGTGATTCTGTGCAGACAGGGACAGAAAAAGGTGTTGATAAAGTGTTTCAGACCGATAAGCATCCCCACTGGTCTCCTCCTGAGCCTGTGTCCGGCCCGACGGCCACGCGGTGCCGCGGGCCGGCGTGTTATCTTACTTTCTGCGTCTCTGCGGTCAAGGTGGTCCGGGGGAAGCTTCTTCAGGTAGTCCTTCAGCAGCATCTCGTACCGCGGGACCCTCTGGACCGGCTCCAGCATGTGGTGCTGTAACGTCAACGATCCGCACACCTCTTGGCACTGCTCAGCCCAAAACAAGGACAGAAAACAACAACAAATGCATCAGTACATTGTTGTTGTATAAATGTTCTCGGTCTGGAACCATGTCCTTCCATGGACATGAACGTGACATGGCCCACACAGATGGCCCAGTAAACTACCGGTAGAACGAACCGGGAACATCTTATCAAAACGTGGACATGATAAGCTGAACCAACATGAACCAACATGGCCTTCGAGTCATGCCCTGGTCCCTCATTGGCCTTTTTCATTCCTCGACTCTCTACAGTCAGTGTGTGGTGTGCGTTCTGCTGCCTGCTGGCTGCTGTGTACCACCCAGGTCGGTCGGATGAGGCGTGATCTCCCTGATTCAGTTCATATTCTATTCTTCGACCTGAATGAGACTTCTGTCTGACTAACCTGTATCTCCTGGATGATGGATTTGAACTGCGGCGAGCGGTCGCTCCACTGTTTCAGCAGCTCCATGGCCTGGTCGAAGTTCTTCACGTACTCGGCGTACATCTTCAGGAAGGGCGTGAGCTTCAGCAGGATGTCTCCGATGCGTGGTGTCGACTCCCTGCAGGGAAGAGGGTTTTCGTTTTTGTGTGATGCGATTGCTAACTTCAACCAACCCTAGTTCCTTAATACTCTACTTTGAGTAGTGATTAAATACATCTGCAAGGCTTTTTAAAAATGAAATCAATCCGTTTTCAATCTGTGTTTCTCCAATGCAAATGTCTTATGAAAGCAGAACATTAAGTGTATTTTATTAAGATCTAACGTGTTTGATACGTCTTTTTGAATCCCATGTTGCTAATGGAGGGGTCCTCTGGCTCAGCTTCAGGGTGTATGTGGGCTCACCATTCCCCCATGCGTCTCTCCAGGTCTGGGAGGAGGAACTGGCTGTGGAAGGTGTGGACAGAGGAGATGTTGGAGAAGATGTTCTTCACCACCTCCACGGGGAACGTCCCTTTACTCGCCTCCTCCATGAGCTTTGCACTGAACACCTAGAGAGCAGAACAACACGTATAAATTATTGGATGTGCACATACATATATCGGGGGTAGTGGTTACAATATATACATGTGGGTATGCATATACACATACATAGTTCTCCCTCGTATATTATACATATTATGAATGGATATACACATACACACAGTGGGGGCTAGGGTTAGACCAAATGCAATGTCAACAATCAGGCTAACCAGTGTTGTCATTTTACATCCATCAAATAAAATGAATGGAGCAATGCAGAGCAATTGTTAGGATGTAAATGGACAATGTGTCCTCAGATTGTTATGAAATAATTGGGCTAATGTGTAATCTGATAGTTATGTTGCAATTGGGCTTATGTCTAATGTGCCATTAGATTGTTAGGCTATGAGTGGACTGGACTAATGTGTCATCAAATTGTGTATTGGGGCGTCAGCTGTCTCTCCCTCACCTGATCCAGCAGGTGAAGCCGGGCCACGTAGGCCTTCTCTGTCTTCAGCAGCTCGTTGGCGATCTTAAACAGCTTCTGTTCATTGGTTTCCTGGAAAAGTAATCAGGATCAATTGTGGATTTCTTTATCGACCTAATTTGATGCTACAGAACAGTGATTTAGATCCATTCCCTCCATCGGTGGATGAACCAACTGCTTCAAATAAATGGTCTGGAGTAGAAGTCTCAGCGGCCAATGTTAAGAAATAAAGAAATCGTTTCATATCGTTTCATGTGCGTCTGCTAGTTCCTGTTAGGATCCAGGCACAGATCCTGTTAGTTACTGAAGAGGATGTCAGGGTACAGCATTGTAATGTGTGAGTTGTTTTATAGTGTTGTTGGTCATGCTTTGTGAAGTTATAGTGTGAGGCTGAATGAAAGGAATGAGACCAAAGCAAAGTGAAGTGACTTCTGATGGCATCCTTTATGTGTAAAGTCTGTTGACAGCTTGGCCTGCTGTCCATTGTACATGTATGATAGATCAAGACCACAGAACTACAGCCTAAATGTTGTCATTCAGTCAGAAGTTTGGACTTTGATTCAAATGTCTAAATGTGTTTTGCCCTGTTCAATTTCCTTTTTAACCCTTGCGCACATCTACAATCCGACCTAGCACCCCTTTTAGTACCTTTTCAATAGTGAGCACTTAGGGTGTGAGATTCAGAGGTGAGGGATGCCGTGTTCCCAACACACATTCATGTAGCTGTGGTTTATAACCCTATGCATCCATTGAGGCCATACATCTGAAATGTATGGCCTCAAGCACACACATTTATAATGGTCTGTCATGTGAGTTGAACTGAGAAAGGAAAGCCTTCTGTTTATACTTGTAATCGGTAAAAAGCATCTGTACCATGGGCTCTCGAGCCAGGAGCTCTCAACATCTGTTGAATCTTCAAGAAGGACAATCAAAGATATCCTTTACACACTCAAACTGAAACTCCAAATGAACTTTGAAGCACTTGCAGTGGAAATATAAATGCAGAACAAGCAGAAAAGGGAAGTCAGCATTTTCATTTCAACAGGGAACACTGTCTGTGAGAGGCCCCAGCAAGTGAGTGTAGAATGTGACACAAGATATAAATACACATGGCACCAGGGTGAGAGGATTCCTACAGGTCCTGTGGCAGTAATAACATAGGAGCAAAACTTGCCTCAAGTTTCATTAAGTGTGTCTGCTAATTATCATGAGTTACTTAAATGCAGTGTAATTGCAGTAACATGATGTGTGCATGAATTGCAACTTTGGCCTCCAGCAAACTTTTCAATATCAAGACGTGCAAGACAGGAAAACCTCGGAGCACACCGGCATTTGTTGTCTTTTTGAGACAGCCCTTCTGTGCATTGTCTGGACTCAATCCACCTCTAACGGGATCACAACGGATTCCTGACTGCTAGTTGAAGAAGCAATGTCCCAGAGAGCAAACAGAAGCGTGCTTACCTTGGGTTCCGTGTTGACCCCTTCCTTTCTGTGATCGTTCTCCACGTCCGACTCGGGTCCCTGGTCTCCATTCCCAGTCCCAGCCTCCTCCGTCCTGTGTGGGGTTGACCCCTCCACATCGGTGCGCTCGCCGTCCTCCACACTCGCTTTGTCGACGGCATCTCCGTTCACCAGCCTCTTGACGCACTCGCCCTCGGCCTTTTCCGCGCAGTCCACGTTGTTGTCCAGCTCCTGTTCCATCTTGGCTAGCGTCCCGTTGGTGGGCGACCTGAGGGCATCCCGCGCCGTGGGGGGTGCGGAGGCTGGTACCGGTTCCACGTGCTGCTCCGCCCCCTTTGGCGTCTTGTCCGGCGACTTGAGGAGGCTGCGCTTAGCGGGGCTGCTGACGGCTGAGCGGCTGATCTGCTTGAGCGGCGGCACTTCCCTCCGGACGTCTAGGCTGCTGGAGACACAGGGGGAAGAGCCGATGAGGAAGCAGAGAGAGTTTAACAAAACACTTCCTTTAAAAAAAATGGACGGCAGCTAGCGGAGACCTCGCATCAACTTGGCGGGGAAACAACCTTTGATTTCTTACGGCGAAGAATTCCCAGTTTTAACTAAACAAAAGCGGGGAAACAGGAGAGAG
Organism: Eleginus gracilis; assembly: GCA_025629765.1. Classification (NCBI taxonomy): domain Eukaryota; kingdom Metazoa; phylum Chordata; class Actinopteri; order Gadiformes; family Gadidae; genus Eleginus; species Eleginus gracilis. Next base: position 13,322,924 of record JAOSLM010000165.1, read on the forward strand.
CAGTGTTAGGCGCTACAGCGAGCCCACAGTGAGGAGTGAGGGCACCGTGTGAGAGAGTTAAAAATAAAACATGTCAAATAGGCACTTCCTCCTGCGCGGTCGAAGAGGACTGAGGTGGTGTGTGAGCGGAGGGGGAGGAGGGGGAGGGAGGAGGAGAAGAGCACAGGGAGGCTGAGAAGAGAGGAGGAGGGATTGGAGGAGTGAGCTGGTCCCAGCAAACTTCCCGTTATCCTACTTATGTATCCATACACATATGTGCACACACACACACACAACTCCCACACACAAACACACACACTGGTTAAACATGCACACACATACACACTGACACATACCGGTTACACATGCAAACAAACGTACACACACAACCAGGTACACATGAAAAAGGATTTCTCACAACGACACAAACAAACACGCATGTACCCACAAACATACACACACACACACACACACACACACACACACACACACACACACACACACACA
>JAOSLM010000165.1:13615274-13625656 GCA_025629765.1 Eleginus gracilis
TTAGTCGGCAAACAAAGTACAAACAGGACAGTGCAAAATGGTGCGCGCTCACTGACTGTGTAATTCGCTTCATCGCTGGAGAGATTATGCCCTTTAGTATCGTGGAAAAGCCTAGTTTGCACCTTTTTATTTTGCACAAAGGTCCTAACTGGCAGTAAAAAGAAAAAAAGTCTAAAAACGGCAATATTATCGCTTATCGCGATAATTTCTGGGGCAATTAATCGCCCAGAATCTTTTTTTACTTGCAATGTGGTGCGTGAATATAGGTTGTTTTTGATAACATGAAGGTATGCAGTTGTATCACAACAGATTTGTTTTGAATACAAACCTTCTATGAAAAGGGTGATAGTTTAGTTATTGAACAGGAAAACCAACTTTTCCAAAACACACCCACTTATCATAATCCCTTTCATCCGATTCAAGCAGAGAAACCTGCACTGATCTGAATCTTGGAGAGTATCCTTCCTCCCTCATTCTAGCAGGGTTGTTTTCACCAAGCCACCGTGTGCATGCCTCTCCTCCATCAGGTGCTGTACGTGATGGAGCTCCACCAGGACCAGGAGAAGGGCCGGGCCAGCTTCACGGCCGTGTCAGAGTTCCTGCTCACTCACCCCGTGCTGAGCTTCGGGGTGCATGACGTCACACCGAGCCGGCAGAGACACACCGAGGTCCTCCCGGCAGAGGAGGAGAGCGAGAGCATGACCACTGGTACACACGCTCTAACACTCTCAATACATTGAAGTGAACAGTGATCAATGCCGTTTAGCTGTACTCAATTCCTTAACCAGAATCTATGTTCAGCGTATGACTAAATTAATCGGCTGCGTTATGTTCATTTGTATTTTTTGTTTCCTAGAGGGTAACCAGGGAACCACAGAATCCAAGTCTGGGATTCAGATAAAGCTCTTTTGTGTTCACACCAAGTGAGTCATTTCTAATGAGTAAACCAAATGTGAAGGTCAAACCTTCTGCAAAAATGAATTTAATACAAAGGATCCATCCTACCATTCAACTTTCTAATGCTTTCCTAATTTGTACAGGTCTTTACAGGACGTCCAGATCTGGTTCCAACCAAGGATGGGTTCTAACCCAGCCCTCTTCTTGCCCCATTCTGACTCCAACGATGGTTTTGGTAAGTTGTGTTTTGTGACACTTTTACAATTATGTTTATGAGGTAATATTGGACTGTCTATTCCGTATTAATGCGTTGAAATCTATCAATGGGAACATTGCAGACGATTTTGGACTTTGGAGGAAGAGTTATAAATCAGAGCCCTACTTATGGCTCTCACCGGCTTGTAGATGGAGAGTGCAGTACCACTCAGTAAGAGTCGTACTCCACTCTCCGTAAGTCTAATCCCACCTTCTACCACTCTGCCCCCTGCAGCTTCCTTGACTGACCAGAGCTCAGACAAGGACTCGGGCAGTGGCTCAGAAAGTGACCTGAGGAAGATTCAATCGCTACCGGCTCCCACCGACTTCCTGTCCATGTCAGATGCAGCTAGCGTGGCCATGCCCAAGTTAATGACCCCTGATGCCTTCATGACCCCCAGCACCTCGGTAGGAACAACCTGCAGTATCTTGATGAACCTAAAGAAGAAGGATGCTATTTCCTCTATTAATCCCAGTTCCTCTGCTTTATTTATTTATTTATTGAATCCCGGGAAAACGGGTGTATATATTATTGACAATAAATTGCAATTATTTTCATTGCATTGCTCCCTCAACCCTCTGATTCTGCCGGTGTCCATCTCAAGGCAGCATAATTGACTGTTGTCTCCACCAGGTCCCGGCCTCGCCTGGGAGCAGTGCTAGTAGCCTGACTATTGTGACCGCCATCAGCAGCAACTCAGACTCTACAAGCAGGCAAGTCCTTCATCATTAGTGTTGATAAGCAAAAATGGTGACTCAAATCTGGAAAGACAATTTTCACTTGAAGGATGCTTATCATACGTCTCGTCTTTTGACATAAGGAAATCAAGATGTCCCTAATGGCTGGAAGGGCATCAAGTGCCAATTTTAGGCCAACCTGTGGCTGTTTGATAGAATAAAGTATTCCTGCCCACTCATGCCCACCTCTCAGGTTTTTCTGCTATAACGGTGGGTCATCCATCAAGAGCTTATTATTTTTCTTGGTTCTGCAGAGCTCTAGACGATGTGGGTCAAAGCCCCATTAGAACGGAGAACAACAACAACAACAACACCAGCAGCAGCCTGGCCCTTTCCACCTCCACTGGAAGCCCACGGGCTGCCTCCATCCTGCTCCCTGGACTGGAGAGCCTGCCGGTAGGATGGCTCCCTGCTCTCACGTTTGTGGTACATCGTGCCCTAATGGGACAGCGTTCTTGGATTAATTAAAACCATGCGATGCACAACTTCCGTTTCTAACAAGAAAACTATTCCCATGAGTCAATCAATTCCCTGAATAAGCCCACCCGTCTGCCCTCAGATCCTGGCGGGCGTCAGCGGGCCCCTCTCTCTGGACGGTGCCCAGATCCTCGACGCTCACCTCCTGCCCCACCAGGCCTCTCCGACCAGAGCCCGTTCCCCCGACGTCATCTCCTCGGCCTCCACTGCCATGTCCCAGGACATGCCCGAGATCGCCTCCCAGACCATGCCGCTTCAACGCGGCCTGGTCTCCATCCCAGAGCCCCTGCCCATGCCCGCTCTGCAGGCAGACAGCATGGCCTCCGCTGCCAACGCACTGCACCTCCTGACCTCGCCTCGCGGATCCAACATCAACAGGTGAGGAGTCACTGCTGATATGTTGTATCGGCTCGGGAGTCCTGCAGGATGTAACTAATGGTTTGAACCTCAACACGCAGCCTGTTGCCTCTGGAGCGTAGCAGCGGAGCAGCTTCTGTGGGTGGGGCGGTAGAAGTGGAAACTCTGCTCAGCATCACCCCTTCTCTGCTGGAGAATGCCTTGTCCCAAGAGAATGCGGCGGCGGGTGGCGGCTCGTCAGACGGCAGTGTGAGTCACACACCGTGGCCCGCAGCCCCTGATATCACCCGGGAAACCAGGAACAACCTGAGGGACAACGGACTGGGCGACTGGTAAGTGTATATAGACGCACACAAAATCAAGTGGTTATCAGAGGAACACAAATGGTAAACGTATGTTCAGACACGTGGCAATGCTCTGGCTCAGTGCTTTACGTCTCTGCTCACCTAGTTCCAGAGAAGAGCTGAAGGACCGCCACATGAACTCCCCCTACCATAGACGCCCCTATCAGCTGACACAGAATGACAGCCAGGACGCCAGTGCTGAGCAGAGGTACATCCCCTTCCCTCAGTCTGGTCTGGTCGTAGCATGTCTGATGTAGCATCACAGAAAGTCCATGATAGGAGGACATGTAGTGTGGTGTTATCACCCACACTACCTAAATGGGAAGCTATTGTTACTAGTTCTGCCTGGATGCAATTGCTTGCATTTGTTCAGGTTTATTTTAGAGAGATGCATTGTACCTGATTATAGCATTTTGCTGTAGTCCATGTTCAAAAGTGAATGGGCGTTACTAGGGCTGAATCACCCATAGAGAATCTTGTTTGAACAACTCTTGGTTGATGGGGGAAAATCGTCAAGTCTCTGCAGCAATAGGGAAGTTTGCATTACAGGAAGAAACAAGCCCAATGAATCATGGCTATGGTGGTGCAACATGTAAAGCATGTAATGTGCTCCTTCTGCATGCAATGCATACAATGTTTTCCTCTGTATTTCCTCTAAAACTACAGTATTTGCTATATCAACGTGGTTAGCGGCTTATTTTGCACTGATATTGGACATGAACACTGCCTGGACCAGGTGATTCTAATGACTCGGCTCGTCTCCCCGGGGACCTGGGCTCGGTCCGTCCCACACTATCCACGCAGGGACTAATTAGCACCACAGTCTTCCACCTGTCCATGCAGGGACTAATTAGCACCACAGTCTTCCACCTGTCCATGCAGGGACTAACTAGCACCACAGCCTGGCCTCACGGTTTGAGTCTCTGTTCCCTGGCAGTGACCATGACGACGAGGTGGCCAGCCTGGCCTCTTCCTCGGGCAACTGCGGCGGCGCTCGCTCGTCACACAGGCTCCCCGTAAAGGAGTGGAAGACCTCCCCGCGGGGCTCCCCCAAACTCAAGAGGAAGACCAAGAAGGATGAAGGGTTCGTACTGCAGCTCAGGATGATTCATGGTTTGCTCATTGATGATGATGTTCTTGATTGTTGATTGAAATACTCTCTGGTGTGTCGCCCTATAGGGAGTCCTGCCAGTCCAGGCCGGTCCAGATGGACCCTGGTCAGGTATGTGCTTCCACCTGATCTTTTACTTGGCATGTGTGGGATAGTTCAATAGCCTCTCACGCATTCTGTCAAATGTTATTTCCAATACAGAAAGATAATAATTCTTCTCTCCGGATTTCTTTGCCCCAACTAAGTATTGTATCTCTACATCGGGCAACTCAATATCCACCACCTGTTTGAAACTTGACAACTTGAAGTAACATCTTTACTGTGCAGATATGAGATGACATACCGTGAATAAATATTGGACCAGGAGATAAATGTATTGATCATTCAAGCTTAGACTTACAATAGTGACACTTAGCATACTGACACAATATAGAATGATTTGATTTTGGAATGCCATCCACTCAGTCATTTGTGTGTCATGAGGATCCCTCAAACTTTCTAAACTGCTAACTAGTTCAGAGGATAGGAGCCGTCAAGGTAGAAGGGGGATTTCCGTTTCAAGGTGTCCCTTATGTCTCTGTGCTTACAGATGAATGCAGAGCTGCAGGAGGAGTTGCTGCTGCTGCTGCGTAGCCAACAGAGGGAGATAGCTGACCTGCGTGGACACATGGACAACATGCAGAGCTCCGTCACTGCCCACGTGGAGCACGTCATGGCCATTCACCAAGAACAAGAGCGTATCTTTCATACTATTACCAAAATATGTAAATAAACGTTAAGGTGTAGCATCAATCCAACAAGCTAATCTTTCATGTATTATTTTCAGTGATCCATCTCTTTGTTGGTCCACTTGACTATATTTTCCTCATCAAACGCAAAATATCCTTCCTCTCTCCAAGAGCCTAGAGTTTTATGTTGTTTTCTATATGTTCTCCTATTGTGTATATATTGCTGGGGCACTAGTCCCATTGTGTATTATGCAGCACTGCATATGCTAAAGGGAATGTTGCCGTGCCAACACAAGCTGTCCAGTGGGCGGTGATGATCCTTGACTGTGTGGCCACAGAACGCAGGCTGGATCGCATGCTAGCAGAGAGCCAGGGCCGCCAGGAGCACCTCAACCAGCAGCTCAGCCACACCCTCAGCTCCTCCCTGACCAATAGGATGGACCGGGTGCTAAGGGAGGAGATGAAGAAGACTGTCCCGCCGAGTAAGAGATACGCACAATAGCATCAATATCATTTATTTTAATAATTTCAGTGTTTTTAAATATTTACATGTATTTTATTTATTGTATCCTAATCATTAAATCCGTTTTTCACTTTTATATTTTTCTGTGGGGATGCATGAAAAATGTGTATCCACTTATGCAATTTGGCATATAATTTCTTTTTTGGATTGTCCATCTTAAATTCAAAAACAGATATTTGAATTTAGTATGCATTGTTCCATCGGGGAGATTGGTACAACATTCATTCCTTGTTTTTGTTGTTTTTCTATGAATGGTTGTGTTAGTTTTTCTGGTCGTGCTCCTTTCTCTCCAGCGATCTCTAAGAGTCTGGAGCCCGTGACAAGCCAGCTGAGCAGCACTGTGGCTGCCAAGCTGAGTGCCGTGGAGGCCACCTTGAAAGAAAACCTCATCAAGGTGGTCAAGTCAAAGGTGTGTGTGTGTTTGAGAACTGTCAAAACACTTCATGCTTGACTTGCAAGACTTGTTCCGTGCAAGACAATGCAATCTCACAAGAATTCCTCCTGGTTTCCAGAACACAACAGACGCGATTGGACGGGCAGCGACTGAAGCACTGCAGGGCACCATCCAGTCAGCCTATAAGGAAGCCTTCCAGACGATTGTGTTGCCTGTGTTCGACAGGGGCTGTCAGTCAATGTTCCAGCAGATCAACGACAGCTTCAAACAGGGGACCCAAGAGTGTATGTTCCTCCACTGTTATTCCAACCTATTTTGACAAAGATGCAATGCCATTCATTTAAAAAATACCATTTAGCATTCAGTGGATGTCCCTAATCAGCACAAAGGTTTGACCCTTTCTTTTCTTTTGATATTCACGGCCATTGCCATAGTGATAGAGTAGCGTGAGTACACTCTGCCTGTCAAGTGGTTTCACACCAACAGCCTTGTTGGGGTGATTTGCAGGTTGTAAAAGGCAAGGCTCATGCAGGAAATACTGTGTCATGCCCAACCGTTGAGTGTCTTGTGATGCGTACCTCATGTGACCAAATGAAAGTCTTCTAGATACTCTGCCTCCGAGCCCAGGTGATGAAAATGATGAAACATACAAGCCTGTGCTGAGCCCTTTCAAGCCATACTTTATAAAACATGTTGATGGAGGCCGCAGTGGAGAGAGCAAGGCCAGTTCTCTTTTAGAAAATTCCTCCCTTTTAGAGGTCTCTTGTTGCAAAAGAGAGACCTAAAAAAAACACCTCTGTGCTTGAGTTCAGGGTTTGTTTATCAACGTTGTATAAAAGGCGCATTTCCTTAGAAAGAACAAGAACACTATTCAATACAATTTCTGATTGGATTTTACATTGTTGTGTGTATGAGAGCAGATGCTTATTCCACTGACCTAGATGCCTAGTTGCCCAGGGTCAATGGTCCCTGGGCAACTTCCATGCTTGTGCCACTAAACTGCTTGTCACAAGTGTCGAACCTTGTCCGTCTTTATGCTTAATCCCACTTGGTGCTCAGCACTTGGTTTAGATATGTGGAAGGTTTTTTGTGCAAGTGGAAAAATTCCACTTGCTTTGAATTGGACAATCATTGTTTTTGCAATGCAACTTTGTTTTGATGTGACATGGTGAATTGTGTGTTGATATCTGCTGTGTTTCCTCTCTCAGACATTCAGCAGTTAGAGTCTCATTTAAAGAGCAGGAAACAGAGAGAGCAGGAGGTACGAGACCCCGTGATTGGCCAGCTCCAGCAAATGATTGAGAATATCCAGAGCAACAACGACCAGCTGGCCAATAACGTCACAGCCAGTGTCCGGACAGAGGTCCAGCACCAGCTCCAGATGATGGTAGCAAAGTAGGTATCACCACCACAAACATGAATAGCACCATCACTGGTCAGTGCTCCATGTTGTTGTTTTTCTGTCCGGACATAAAGGTTGCCATTCAAAATTTTTCTTTTATAAAATAAATTATAGTTAGGACTCTATACATGCAGTACGTATTCCCTGACCTTAAGCCCCTGATTGCTATTATATCAATTAGGATTTTGTCATTACCAGTGTTGTGTTTTTTATATTTATTTAAATGGGAAAATCTATCTTTCTATAAAACAAGGAGATGTGTAATATACCAGGTTAAGCAAATTGCTATTTTGCACCGGTAGTACCTAGCCAGATGTGTGAAATGGTAAGAAAACATATACTACTATAGAAGTCAGTAAGAGTATACATACACAATCATCCCTACACCTAGACCAATCCCCGCCACCCCACCCAACAAAATGTTTGCAATGTGGGCATTTCATTATTATTTGTGCATTAGTGTTTGGAGAAACTAAATACACCCTTCATAGGATCAGGTCTTATTGAACTGAAATTTATCTAAAGGCACCGCCTGGTAATTGTGGTGCCCATTTGAGAATTAGACCCTTGCCGTGGACTACAGCCCTTGCCAAGACTGCTGGCCTGCTGCAGCTCTATTGCACCGCTGTATAATTGGTTGAGGTGGCGAAACATGCAGCGCTTAACCCTTGGGGTAATGTGCATAAATTTGATCCAGTCCCTTGATCCCATTACAATTATTTACCATGGCCTCTGAGGTGGTATAGATTGGTTAGGAAGTGGCCCACAGATCGAGTATTGCACAAACTAGCTTTCTGCTAAAAGTTGAACATCTTAAAGACAAAGACAACACCTCATTACGGCAAAGTGAAATGAATTCAAGTGGGCCGAGATTGCTTCCATTAAATGCGGCGCTCGCCCTCTGACCCACCCCTCTGCCAGCCCTTGGGGGTTCTCCTTCTGCCCACTCAAGTGCGTCCTCCTCCCAGTCTGCAGGAGTCCCTGCTGACCCAGGTGCAGCGGATCGTTAAAGGGGAGGTGAGCCAGGCCATGAAGGAGCAGCAGGCGGTGGTCACCTCCAGCATCATGCAGGCCATGCGCTCCGCGGCCAGCACGCCCGTCCCCACAGCGCACCTGGACTACCAGACGCAGCAGGGCAACATACTGCAGCTCCTGCAGCAGGGCCAGCTCAACCAGGCCTTCCAGCAGGTAGCCCCAAGAACAACATTGATATACATTGATACCCCAGTGAAAACATGATGACCATGCATGCATGCATGCATACATACGTTTAACATCTCTTGGTGTTACCCTAAATATGGAGGATACGTCACTTTGTTCCTTGTGACCCTGCTCTTGGCATTGCTCCTTGGCTTATCGATCTAGAATGTAAACTTCCTGTTTGTCTGGCTCATGTTCTACATGTTGCCTGAAGCCATTTTTTTCCTCCTCCACACCTCCCTTTGTTCTGTTATTGACCCAAAAAGTGTTGTGGTATTAACGGTGTCATCTCCCGCCACAGGCTCTGTCGGCGACGGATCTGAACCTGGTGCTCTATGTGTGCGAGACCATAGACTCACAGCAGGTGTTTGGACAGCACCCCTGTCCTCTCAGCCAGCCTGTGCTGCTCTCGCTGATCCAGCAGCTCTCCTCTAACTTAACAACACGTTCTGAGCTCAAGATCAGGTGGGTGGAATATTTGTTATTTTACCATCCCTATTGTTGTCCAAAGCCATCCTCGACCCGTCCATGTTTCCATGCCACTATACGTCAGGTTTCAGAGCGTAAAGAGAGGGAGACGTAAAGAGCAGATAACTATTACCAACTATGTATTTTGATAAGCAATGCCTTTATTGATAATTTATTTGATTAATTGACCACATAAAGGTCAACGGTTAGATTTTATTCCAAATTGACAATAGTAACATAAATAACATTCAACAGACCAGCATGTATGATAAACTACATGTGCAGAAGATGTATGCTAATTGTATATTAAGTGCAGAAATACTGGTATTTTCTACGTTGTCCAAATGGACCTGTAATAAAATAAGAATACGGACAACACAAACTAAGTGTACCGGCTTTGCAACATCAAATAGCTTTAGCAGGCATCGGACTATGGTGGTAGAACGTTTCTGCAGGAACACTCTCAGAAACCCAGCCGTTCTGTTTGTTTTCACACTTCAACATTATAGAGCAGATCAACAATGGGTAAACATACATGTATGTTCAGCAAAGTGTTCCCTCATTGGGTCAAACGTTTTCAAAGTTTTGTGGCAGTTTAAAAGCGGCTATACATAAGACAGGAATTCTATTAATCTATTCTAATAATACTTCTGTGTAAAATGCTCAGAAAACTGATTAAATTCAGCAGCTATGCAGTGGTGGTTGAATTGGTCGGCAGTCTCTGGCATGTATGATGCTCACTCAACTGGCTGAATAGCTACAGATTATTCCTAAAAATACTCATCAATTGGCATTTCATTTTTTTAATTTAAATCAATCTTGAGAGCGGGAGGATACCCAAACCTCCTGGGGTAGTCTGGGGGCATGCCCCCCCAGGTTCTCCCCTTTTCACCCCTCTCCTGTTGCATGGTGATGGACTTTCTTCCTTTGCAAGGAGCTTCTCCCAGAGTATGGAAGGACTTCATTCCTCACCTGGCTGCTGAGATGCTCAGCTTCCTGCTCTCTATTCTCCTGCTCACTGCTGGTAGAGTTTTGTCTCGGAGGCTGCTGCTGCTCCTCAGTCTCCCTGCTTTGCACTCTGATTTGCACATTCAGGTGTTAAAAATGCAAGCCTTTTAAACCTTGGGTCCAGAGGAGATGATCACTGTGTTTGGTGCTGTGTCAGAAGGAATTCTCCCTCTTGCATTGCTGTTGCACCTGCTCCATAGCAGTGATGAAGTAAGCCCACACCAGGACTGAGTCAAATGCAGCAATCTGGCTGGACTTCATTGTCCTGTTCATAAGTTGAGGTGCTTGAGAGATAATGTATCCCCACTCATGAAGACGGTGGCACATTCAGAAGTCTTACAGGATCTGGAAAACTCCTCCAGAAAGCTCTGCTGTTCTGGTTTAAAATCTAGGCCCCTTTTCCCTCTGTCTTAGACCCCGTTTCCACTTGTCTTTAACATGTGGTTTTTGTGATCCGATCACATGAATACAGCTCTAACT
>JAOSLM010000165.1:13677483-13690990 GCA_025629765.1 Eleginus gracilis
CACACACACACACACACACACACACACACACACACACACACACACACACACACACACACACACAGGCACACACACGGTGTTCCAACGACTGTTTTAATCCCTGCATGTAATTCATAAATGTGTTACTCACTTTGTTTGCACACTCATAATCCCCCATGTCCACCTACTCCAATGTATTTGTCCTCTCAGCTAAGTCAATATGCCCTTCCTCACTTTGTGTGTGTGTGTGTGTGTGTGTGTGTGTGTGTGAATAATCATTTATGCTCCATCCGCGCTCTTTCTTCTTCTTGGGAGAATGCTGAGTTGCTCTTTTTCTTTGTTACACAGTGTGGGCTGTTGATCGTGCCAGAAAGCTTTCTAAATGAGCCCTTGGTTACTGGTTGCCTCGCATAGCCCAGGCATAAAAACTCATGTTAAACTATGGATATAGCATGACTGGTTGTCACCTACTCATTTTGTATTATATTGAAAATATTTTCAGCACACGTATGTCAAAGCTGACGAGTGCATTAGAAAATGATAATAATAATTATCTTGGATGTGTTATTTGCAGTCCTTGTTCATAGGTACTCTTTAAATATACTGTTGATGCTTTAGATATACAACACCATGCAGTCCATTCAGACCATTACATAAACAACACCATGCATTGATGTAAAGGGTTTAGATATACACCATGCAGTGATGCAGAGGCTTTAGATATATAACACCAGGCAGTGAGGCAGATACTTAAGATACAGCACTGTGCAGTGCTTGGCCTATAGCTTTCTGTTCTGCTTGCACATCGGGTCTCTTCCTTTTCTTTTATCAGAAAGCATCCCCTGACCCATGGAGCAGTGTTGACCTTTCCTTTTAAAGGGCAAAATAGATGAGGCGACCAGGTGGATCTGAATTGAATGGGCCTGTTTTGGGGTCATTGCTTATGTATTTATTGCTGTGATAAATAATGTGTACATTTACAACTCATACCCTGAGAATTCTAAAGCAGTTGTTAAGGCGGGGGAGCAGGTGTGTGTGTGTCTGTGTGTATTATGATTGTGTTATAAAATAGCCTTATTTTAGAAGGTTGAAAGTGAGGACAAGGAGGAAAAGACATTGCTTATAAACTCAAAACCTTGCTTTTATGTTGCATTTATAATGTGATCCTGCATGTATGTATGCTGCTAAGCACACATACATTTCTGCTGTCAGTTGCATTTAGTTCCATGCAATCAATGGGTCTATTATGAATTAATATAATTTTTACATTTATACTGAAAATGAATCCTCACTTTAAGCACACATTGTTATTTATGCTTAATACATCCTATTACTATTACTAATTTAGTGTCCCTAAATCCATAAATTTAGCAATTGCAACCAATCCTTTTTCTCTACTGCTCTCTGCTGCCACTTGGTGGACTCAGAATGGAAATGGACATGGGAGAGGATTTTACAAATACAACTTATCTAAATTGACACAAAATAGATCTGTATATTTACTTATTTGTTGCCTCTTTGTAGAAATTTTGTCTATTTTACCCAAGTATATAAATTCATATTTATATACGGTTGCTGAGACAGGTCAAACAAACTGCATATTAAAAACGCTTGGCATATTTGAAAAACAAGTGCATTAATGGAAAACACAAACGCGAAATTCAGTTGTGTTGGTGATTTTGCATTTGTGTTGTGGCTTTTGCATGTGTTTTGTGTTGTGTTGTCGCTCTTGCGTTTCTTCTGTTTTTCAAGTTTGCAAAGCGTTTTGTTTAAGCAGCTGGTTTAAATGGTTAGTCCACCGTCCTAGCTCTAAGATCAAAGTGAATTTTTTTTTTTCTCACTCTGTACATTTGTGTGATTAAGTAAGTGATTTAAGACTTTATTGTATTTATTTATTTTATTTATTGGCAAAATGAAATTCCTAAAGACAGTGAAATCAATGTATTGATACCCTAGTTCGTGTCTCCATATTCCCAGTTTGGTTGCATCCCATTGCTCAAAACAAATGTGCAAAATAGATTCTTCTGTCGGATGTTATTAGAAGGAAAAGTCCCCCAATAGGTCAAACTTGTCACCCCAAACCTTGTGCAGCACAAACAGCGTTGAATGGTTTCAGCATTGAATGCTGGTGTCGAACTCAACAACCCTGAATGAAATCCACACTGAATACATGAGAACTGATTCATGCTAATCTCTGTCCCGCTGCAGCCGTGGCCCAGCGTGTCCAACCTGGCCAAGGACTTTGTGGAGCGCGTGCTGACGGTGGACCCCAGCGAGCGGCTGACCGCCGGCCAGGCCCTCAAGCACCCCTGGGTGGTGAGCATGGCGGCCTGCTCCTCCATGAAGAACCTGCAGCGCTCCATCTCCCAGAACCTGCTGAAGCGAGCCTCGTCCCGCTGCCACAGCACCAAGTCTGCCCAGTCCACTCGCTCCAGCCGCTCCACCAAGTCCAACAAGGCACGGCGCGCCCGCGAGAAGGAGCTCCGGGAGCTCAACCGCCGCTACCAGCAGCAGTACAACGGCTGACCCTAAGCCACCCCACCCTTTGCCGCTCCTGGCTCCTGACCGGGGTAGGACTTTCACCGGGATCGCTGCAGCTTAAAGTTGCGGTGGCCAGCGTCCTCAGTGCCATCGCCATTGCCCAATAGGACGGGGGCCGTGAAGATAATATATGAATTGAAGCCGATATATTTAGATTCACCCGTCAATGGGGATGTGACTCACTGTTGCCGGTAGCAATGTGAGCATCATACGTGATTGCCGGTGGAAGTGTACATTATGGGCAGCATGGAGGCGTTTTTTTGGTGAGGAGCTCGTGGACTATAATGGCAGAACGTGTCCCTTCCAGGTGGCATAACCACCCCAACATCACTGGGAGAAACATGGAGAACCTCTGGCTGCATCCCATTCTCACCTGTTCCTCCTCCTCCTGTCCTCCTCTTCACCTCCCTGTGCCTCTCCATATTTATTTATTATTACTGACCTTACTATTGGTTTCCGTTCAAGCGGTCACTGGATGATGGCCGTCTATGATAATCTGTTGAACAGAATTCTTGGTACTGTGGTAGGTAGAAAAGGGTTGCCTTTTTATGAAGAGGACTGAAAACTGCTTTTCTTGTTCATTTCGAGGTTGAAAGAAAATTGCTGTGAAATAATTATAATGCGACTTGAACAGATGGACAAGTACAGCCAAACTTTATCTGAAGAGCTGGGCCACCCAGCACACTGCCACAACTTGGATATTGTTGAAGGCCAACATTCAAATACATACAATCCATCAGGACTCATGCCTAAGATTTTCATATCTTGCATTTTGCTCCATTCAAATAACACAGCTGCAGCTGGCTAAAACTTGGTATATTGTGAATCTCATGTTATTTTTTTCCGCCTACATGTCATTGTTTAGTTTTTACTTCAATAAGCATTTCCCATTGAGAAGCCATTTTGAATAACAGGAGGGCAACCACAGTTTTAATTGGTCCTACCAAAGATATTTTCACGATGACAATAAACAAAGTCGATGGCTATGTTCGATGGCTGGTTTATCAAAGCAGCACATACTTCTTGGCTCGAGTCTCCTAACATGTCATACTAGGTGCATTAGATCTGTTTGACAGAACCCTAGTATATTGTATGTCCCCTGCACATATTGTGGTCCTATCAATATAAAAGCATATGCCGTCCGTCTCACTCCACTCTCTGAGTTGGTGTTAAGAGTCATGCGGTTCAATGGTGTTTTTGTATGCTCTACTTGCCTGTGAGTCTGACACAACCACCTGCCCCACTACGTTTAATATTCTTTTAATGCGCTTAACCATTTCCTCATTCCTGTTTTTGAAGAATACAATGTGTATCTGTGGTCTTAAAACTTCTACACTTTTTAATGTGAAGATTATGTTAACGTAAGGTATTAAAGGAGATAAATCTTAAGATATAATTAGAATAGTTTGAAGAATCCATGCTGTAAATACATTACAGTAACGTTTGCACTTAAATTCAATGACATTCTAAGGCTTTGGGATTAGAATTGATATCAGCAGTGAAGGACCTCTGGACTGTAGCCACGCCTCTGCCCACCTCTGTCTTCACCTCACATGGGATTGTAATATTGCCTGGGGCCTATTCAAGATAATAAATGTTGGATATGAATTGTTAAAACAAGTACAAAATACATCTGCCTATGCACCAACTGTATTTTTCTAAAAACCCAATGTATGGGGCAAGTACCATTGTGCATCTAAAACGTTCCGTTGAAAATGCAAGACCACGACTTGGCTATATTTGTTTTGGTCAGTGGTTTTCCTGTTTTGTTGCAAAGCTCTTCCTAGGAAAGGTCATGTTGAGGTTAGTTTAAGAAAACAAAAAGTATACAGTGACCAGAGGTTTGAAGCCAAATAGAAAGAGTGTGTTTATAGTGCGATGGTGTCTGTGATTATGAAGGCTTTTACAGTACATTTCCCTGTATGCCTTATTATGTCAATTACTCCCGTGAGCAGTTTGCTATGAGCTGGCCTGTTATTATAAACCTTATATTTTGTGAAGTTTTTATAAGTGATACTGGAAATTTAACCGAGCCACATCAACTGACCTCATTATTCCTTTTTATGTTGGAAAATGATTTTGTTATTTTGCTTCTTCTTGGAATGTTCTGTCATCTTCCTCGCCCACGCGATGTGTTTGTGGACAGGGCCACTTTATTTTAAAACAAAATAAAACCTTGGGTTAACACCCAGCAACACCTTCTATGGCCCATGTCCCAAATGTCCTATTCTGGATCATTCCACCAGTCCAGATTCATCTGATGCGGTCTCTCTTACCCTCTGACCTTCTACTAGCCAGCGCAACACCTTTATGTTGTTGTTTTTTAATCTTTCACATAGACAAGGACATCGGAACATCTAAATGGGTTCTAATACAGTCTACAATTTATATATGTGCAAAGACGCAACATGGAAAAGACTGCTGTTTGTGGTTTGAAACTAAATTCAGTGACCTCAATAATTAATCTTAATTCATGATAGATGACAACATGTGTTCTAGATCATAACAACTATTATCATAAACGAGTTGTGTTTCAGTCATTGGTAAATAAGGGAATTATAAACTTGGCATAATGACACATCATGCCAAGCTATTAGTTGGACTCACACAGAATCAGAACTTCCAGAACCATTGCTGAATGTCAAGTTTATACCAATGAATTACTTAAGTATTTGTAAACCGTTTTGTAGAATGTAAACAGACACATTTGTACAACTGTTTCCTCTAATCTTTGATATATACTTGTGATTTTGTGTAAATGCTGTCCTGAATGAAGTAGCCAATGCAACACTGTTACTTAATTACAGTTGTTATTTGTATTATTTGTGTAAATGAATATCCCTTAACACTTCACTTGTTTTTCTTACCTTTGTTATTTGTTTTATACAATGAACTTCTTAAGTTTTTGTTTTATGCATATGTGCCAATAAATGACATTGGTGATGACATTTTTTCTTGAAGAGGTATTACATTCCTGCTTCTCATATGCTACTTATGACTTATACCAAAATACAGTGCAGCTGCTGCTCCTGTATACTGTATTTTAATATGTGGTATATATATGAATAGTTAATGAAAACGATGATACACAACACGTAGCTAACCTAATTCTTGAACTAAACCATATCTAAAAATACCTAAAGTAATCCTAACACAAACTCTTAAGCATTAACCCTAACCTAAACCTAACAATTTCTAACCTAAACTAAACCAGTTCTTACCTAAAACATAAACTTAATCTCTTGTCTCAGTCCTAACCTAAAACCTGAATTGAATCAGCTCTAATCTCATTTCTAAATGTAATCCTTTCTACCTAACACCTGAACTTAACCCTAACCCTAACCCTACCTAAACCTTACCATCTCTAGCCTAATATATAACCTTATCATCTCTAACTAAAAACCTTGCCTTACCCACTTCTAACCTAATACCTTGCCTTAACCACTTCTAACCTAATACCTAAACCTAACCACCTCTGACTTACTAATCACTCAACTTTACCATATCTACCCTAATAACTAAACCTACCCATCTCTGACTTACTAATACCCAAACTTATCCATATCTACCCTAATACCTAAACCTAACCATCTCTTACTTACTAATGCCTAAACGTACCAAATACCCCCCAAAACGTAAACATCTAACAAATTAAAATTAGAAATGTATTAATGTAGTTAGTTCAACTTAATTTTCCACCACATCTTAGGAAAAACTGAGTCTTAAGCCTAAAGTTAAAAACAAAGAAGAAACCTGGGGTCTTAGAACTGAGCGTTAGAATGAGTGATGTCCTGAAACTGCAGCCCTAATAGTGTGCTGCTGCTCTTGCAGGAACATACTATTGAATGCAAGGCTTCTGATGATTCGCCCCCAGTCAGTAGGGTTGCCAGATTGGACACGATTCATCTATTATTTTAAAAGCAACCATTACATTTTTTGATGATCTAACCGTGACAAGAATTGGTGCAAATAAAACTTCAAAGAAATTTGTACAACCTTGACAAGTTATGAAAGTATTAAAGTAGAACCAGTTGATCTGTTTAGTCAACACAAATCTGGCAACTCGATCAAATAGACGTCAGTGGTCTACGGAGGAGTTTGCTTCTGGTAGCTTTTGTTCAGTTGCTGTTAAACTACAAATCTGTCTATACTTGATATAGCACTGACCGTAAAACATACATGGACACACATTTGTTTGAAAAGCGAGCCATTTAGGTAAGTAGGACCAAGTAAATGCTGTTGTAGCCCACTGCTTCAAGACATTATGCTGCTAGCAAGCTAGCGTTGCGCATGGGAGAGTGATGGGGTCTTCAAGCTCCTTGTAGCAGGCAGGCATTAGCACGCTTCGTTGTTTACATTATTGCGGTATATTGTTATCTCTCTCAAGTAAATATTCGAGAGGTCTGATATACAATATTTCACATGTGATATATTCTCTGTAAGCCTCAGATATACTTATGTTGAGGCGTATTCTGTTAGTTTATAGGGTGAAAATCACTAGTGGATCTGGACATGACAACACCAAATAGTACCATATCTTTATTTATGTTGACTGTTCGTTTGCTGGCTAAACGTTTTGTCTGTACTACTACTGTTTTGTTAAAGATATTTGGAATCCATAAGCGTTTGTTTTTCCCGTGGTCATGTTTTGCAAGCAATGCCTGGTAAAGACACTGTCTCAACAAATGTTTAAATGAAATTAGCCAATTACAATGAATGAGTATGTTAAGAAAGTGTACAATCGTGTAGAACAATTTCAAACCAAGATAAAACGATATCTACTCTATACCCACTAATCGTGAGCAAATATATTGGGCGCTATCATCCATATACGTTATTCCACAATAGTATATCTGGAGATGGTGATGGTTCGCAACAGGGGCTGATTGACACATTTAACGTCCAAAGTAAAGCCAGATGCTGCCTTTCCTGGTCTTTGATTGCAGGGAATGAGAAGTGTGCTAGTAATCTAACTAAAAAAGTTAAATGTTCTGTCTTTTATAATTTTGCAGTGTGGTGTTTTGTTTACACAAGTTGTCCCACCCTGTCGTTTACAGCCCTGCCGTACGCAATATGGCTATTTATACAACCATGGGTCTGAACCAGTAGTCATTAGCTCTATTGTTCTCGAGGCAGGGATCTTTCCCCAAACTTCAAAGCAGTGATTTAAAGTGGTGGATGTAGGTTAATGGATCTTTCTAGAGTTAAACTCATTTATCCATCTTTGTTCAAGTGCAATTCTACACAGACGTACAGTCCGCACTGTAAAAGCCTCCATCTTGGCAGCCTACCCACATCAATCTTCCTTACTAGGAAGAGTCTTAGTAGTGTCATAAATAGACGCTAAATAAAATAACTGCCACCCATAAGTTACTTAATTGTAATTGCTTTCCAAAATTCCATGTGTTATTGTTATGCAGAGTGTCATTACTGTAGACATGTTGCTTTGAATTAACAGCCTCTTATCTCATCAGGCTTTGTCCAGGAAGGGGTGGAGGTCTTGGCTAGGTATTATAAAAGCCTATTTTGCTGTTTGCTGCTTCAGTAGCCTCCGAGCTGATTTGAGAGAATATGTTTATTGTGGGCTAGCAGTATTGATGTCAAGTGGGAATGCCTTGGGTGTTTAGCGATAGGTTTCCATTTTGCTTTTGTGAAGCGCCTGTCTATCTGGTAGCTCCTCCTCAGCCCAGGGCCCTTGGAGCTCTGCAGACTGGGAGAGGAACATGTGCTTGACATGGCACTCACTATCTTCGTTATGATTGATTTTGTTTCATTGGGTTATGAGCGTGTATCCTTGTGCTGTGTGTATCTTTGTTTCACTGTCTTCGAGGAGAAGGCCCACATGTTCTATTTGTGCTTGTGGAGTAAGGGAATAGACAAGATCCACACAGATCCTGTGCGTATGCCTTATGGCTGTGTGTTCCTGCCTGACATAATTACTTTGTTTGTTAAAACAAACCTGTGCCTAACTGTACATTTACTTTTCTAGGAATCAAAAGACGACCCTGGATTGAACCAAACTTGTCACTGGTTGGACCGAAGCTAATCCTCCACACATTTCCACTGGTTTTAACGTATCGCTTCTCAAGATGAAAACCATTTTTGTAGTCGGGCTCCACCACTGATCTGCTAACTGCACTACAAACATGGAGAGGAAACGCCGAAAGAAATGAATCAAGCTGCTCAGGACTTAAAAAATGTGGACTCAATCACCGAGCTCTGGACTTGAAATGCTGGGTCCCAATTCTTAACACCGGAT
This sequence comes from Eleginus gracilis, assembly GCA_025629765.1. Classification (NCBI taxonomy): domain Eukaryota; kingdom Metazoa; phylum Chordata; class Actinopteri; order Gadiformes; family Gadidae; genus Eleginus; species Eleginus gracilis. The sequence continues at coordinate 13,686,263 of JAOSLM010000165.1, forward strand.
CCTGCGTTCAGTAACACTTAATTAATTACCCAGCCTTACCCCTATCTAATGGTGTGGGTCTACCAGGGAACCGCCATGTCTCTGCATCCCATCGGGGTGTCCCTGTTGTTGGGGCTGCTGCTTGGCCTTCTGCCCATTGTGGGAACGGAGGCAGAGGGCGGAGCCCAGCAGCCCTATGACCCTCCCACCAGCACAGAGTCCCCGCCCTCCGGCTCCAACTGCTCCGATCTCACGGTGAAGCTGGAGTTCTCCACTCGGGTGGTGGAACATGGTGAGGGAACATGTGTTAATTCTCTAAAAAGTCACTTGTTTCTCTTAAGTTGTGTTTGGGTTTGAGCCCTCCCGTAGCCTTAACAGTAGCTACCGTTGGAGGAGGGAATCCCACACAATGTTTGTCTGAGCTATTTCTTTTGGACACAACATGCCATCAGTGGTGTTAAGTGGTGGTATCGGTATTGCAAGTATTGTGCTGAGGGATGGATTGCAGCACAATAAGTCTGGTTCACGTTACTTGCTTTTCTGCTCCTCCCACATATCATCTTGTCAGCAATATAAAAGCAGGCAGGAGTGTATTGTTGTCTCTGTATTTAGAAATTTATGTTATGTAATACAGGTGATGCAGGTCTAACTACTTTAATCATTACCCAGCATCATCGTGAGTGTAATGCTTTTCCTTCACTTGTCCTATATGAATGGGCTATTTAAACTGCAACTCCCCAGCTGCAGAGAGTTTGAATACGCTTACAGTTAGTCTTTTCTTTACATTATTCCTGGAGTTTTATTGTTGCAATGGTTAGTTATGTCATGCTCGGAGATGGTTTGTGGCAGGATATCTGTGAGTGGAACCCGCCCACAGCACAGCCTTTTATCATACATCATCATACAAATTATTATTATGTTCACAAATGGACAGACCAAGATAATAGACCAAGAGGTTGATCATATTTGGATGTTTCACGAAAATCATTCATCGATGTTTGGCCACATTTCTTGTGTTTCTGACGGGTTTTTAGTTTTCAATATTGTTAATTGTCTACACCTTAAAACCGTACCTATCAGACCCTTATCATTTCATTCACATGCTCTATAAATATAAAGCATTATTGAAATTACGTGCATTCAGCGCGCTCTGTCTCATTCCTTGTCTATTCCATATGCAAACAGTCTTCTTTATTTTCTTTAATTTAAATAGGGTTTTTAGGCACTTTATTAACGGGTCAGTGAAGACACAGGAGAGTGTGTCGGCAGCAGACCTAGGGAATGTATGCACTGCCCTGCAGGTCGGACTCAGAATCAGATCTGAGTTGCTCCATTCTGACCAGCTTGTTAGCACACTAGCAGGCCGAGCCGCCAACAAAGACTGCTTCCTAACACGGCTCTCCCGCTCTTCCCTCTGCGCAGAGTACATCGTCGCCTTCACAGGCTACTTCTCTGCCAAAGCCCGTAGCCTGTACATCAGCAGCGCCCTAAGGAACGCCGCGGACGGGGTCCTGGAGTGGCACATCGTTCCTCGGGAGAACCCGGCCTCCGACTTCCCCAGTGACTTTGAGGTGGTCCACATGCGCCAGGCGTCGCATAGCAACCTGCTAACGCTGGAGGACCACCCGTACATTAAGCGCGTCACTCCACAGCGCAAAGTGTTCCGGACCCTCAAGTACACCCCATGTGAGTCGTCGATGCTCGCATCACGCACATTGTGTAGATTCACTGTTTTCATTGATGTTATTTGTGACGGCCATTTGTATTTTTTGAGAATGCTGATATTGTATACTATGTTTCAGACAGTAATGATTTGAATACTTTAGTTTGTCTTGATCAAGGAAACTTTAGCCATTACTTTGGGCTCTGGTTAGTTGCAGCCCTAAAGTGTCATATTTTCAGCTTTAGTTTATGAGGGAATTTCACAAGCAGCATTGCCTATTTTACAATTATTGATTGGCCTCTGACCATAGTCCATCATCTTATCTGTGTTGGTCTTTCTCTCTTGCTCTCTGTACACTTGGTATGAAGCGAGGTGTTTGGGTGTGGGCGTGTGTGTCACTGCAGTCTGTGTTTGTGTAGTGGAGGTGTGTGTTTGTTATTGCAGTGTGTGGAGTTTGTGTATGAACTTGTATGTGCTTGAGTACTTTAACACACACACAGCCACACACACACACACACTAGAGATGGTGTGTGTCTGAGAGCCTGTGTGTGTCTGTGTCTCTACACGGGATTTGTAGCCAGAAACACAGGGTGTCTGTGTTTCCACATGGAGGAGTACTAAGTGAAGCTGTCTGGGGGTGGGGATGCTGATCGCCTGCTGTACCTGGCAATGGATGAAAGCTTTCAGTGTGTCCTGAAACACACAGCTTTCGGCACGAGACTTTCGGTGCCAGGGTTACGAGGCGGTGGTGGGATCTCTCAAGCTTTCTCAAAGTCCATAATGAGAAAGCTTACATTGTTATTGTTTTGTCTTCACGTTTTCCGTATTTCAGTGGCAAAGGACATTGGTTGCCCCACACTTATTTTCTGAACATTTAATGCATGGATGGGAGTGATGAACATTAAATTACATCTTTAGGCAGCATGGCAAGAACAGAAGGGAAGCAAAACAGCCTGCCCCAGTTTGCTCAAGACCAGCTACGGTTCTTCTTTGGAGCCAATCATTCTCAACTGATTCAATGTGTAGGGTTTCATGCACCTATATGGCAATAATGATGGATAGGGATGCACTGATTCTTTTTTTCAGACCAAGAACAATTACTTACATTTGGGTACTCTCTGATACCGAGTACAGATACGAGTACTAAATAATACCATAACAGTTTGAACCAGTGGATTCATTGAGCCAGTGAATCCACTGGTTCAGCAGAGAATCCACTGGTTCAGCAGAGAGTTCTCGGGAATAGGGGTTGTGTTATCACCATGGTCGTTGTACTGTATGTGTCTGGGAAGCCTAACCCTCGGACTCAGGTTTTATATTAGTCGATGCTCCTCAGATGGAGCTTCACCATCCACACACACAACGTAGCGGTATACAATACGTTTCCAAAAAGCTCCACTTTCTCTCGAAAGCCACAGTCAACCGCTGCCCAGGCAGAGGTCACACAAACCACGCCGCCGATGCACCTAGGGTTTGACTTCCAAGTGCCTCTGACGTCACAAGCGTTCATTGTTTGTTGGGGAAAAGCGCAAAAACATTGGATTCTACCCCTTTTTCCTCTAAAGTGGGGTCTTGGTTCAGTATCTACACCTAAATGGCATAGATTACTATGTTGACGATCATATCAGACAAATTACCATGAAGAAGAAAATAAAAGGTTATGTTGCGTAACGTGGTATCGGGTGGTTGTACAAGTACATGAGTACAGTATCGGTTCTGAGGACTGGTATTGGTATCGGCATCTCTACAGACAGACAGATCGAGAACAATAACGGGAAACAAGATCTCATACGCAGCCAAACTAAGAGGGAGGGAGGGAGGGAGAGAGAGATGGCTAGACTGCAACAATGGGAGAGTAGTAGAGGAATAAACAGAAATAAAGAGAGGATAAGGATTGATGATGCCAATGAAAGGGAAAGTAATTGCTTACCATGAGGGAGAAAGCCTTATGGAAACGGTAAAAGAGAAAAAGGTGGAATCAGGATGTGGGTCCATGCGGCTGATCTGACGGGACCTCCATTTAAGATGGAAGGAAACCCCATGAGACCAGCACTTTGAATCGGTCCTCAGTTGTCTGGTCCCGGCTTTGCGTTAAGCCGTCCATGCTCTATGTCCTCACAGCAGCTGAACCCAGCGGCCCTTGCAATGACACTCGTTGGACGGAGAAGTGGCAGTCGTGGCAGACATCCCGCCCCCTCCGGCGGACCAGCCTATCCATAAGCTCCGGGTTCTGGCACGCCACAGGCCGCCACTCCAGCCGCCGCCTGCTCCGGGCCATCCCTCGCCACGTGGCCCAGATCCTCCAGGCCGATGTTCTCTGGCAGATGGGACACACTGGTAAGACTCCTGAACCCTGACCTCCAGCCCTATTGACATGACTTTACCACTTATGAACTTTGTTTATAGAGCACCTTTAAGACAAGGTCTTGCAAATCATAAAACCTGGACAGATTACTAATAATATATAATGTGTCTGTGTGTAGGTTCTGGGGTGAAGGTGGCAGTTTTCGACACAGGCCTTAGTGAGAAGCACCCTCATTTCAAGAATGTGAAGGAGAGGACCAACTGGACCAATGAAAAGACTCTGGATGATGGTGAGAATGGGTGTGATGATGATGCTGATCACAATATTTGGAATGTCTGATGAAAACTATTATGATATGGATGATATGGCTATAAATAGTATCAAGAGTGATATGGGTCACTGCTTCCATTCAAAGGATTGACATCAATATGTCTTAAATCTGTGGCACTGTGCGCTTGCATGTGTTCCAATATTCTTAATGGTCCCATGGCATGAAAATCTCACTTTATGAGGTTTTCTAACATTAATATGAGTGTTCTAGAATATTTACAGAACGCCTTGTCTCGTCATAGCGATACATCCACTGTAAACAGAGCGCATGGTACCGTGGCCGAAAGCTGCTTAGGGCCACACTCCCACCCTCCTCCTTGACCCGCCTCCTTCCTCCTCATTTGCATTACAGCTAAAGACACTGAAACGGCGCATTTGGGGAAAGCTCAATGTGCGACTGGCTCGTAGTGGCTGTATTTCTGCACCACGGCTGAATTTCGGGAACGTCTTC
>JAOSLM010000165.1:14342550-14356856 GCA_025629765.1 Eleginus gracilis
CTTCAAAACATTTAAAGTGGCATTAATTTGTCATGATTATCTTGATAAACAACATGTATATATAACATTACACTTTGGAGTGGTGTTTTGTGTACTCCAAAAACCTTTAATTAAATAATCAAAATGTATTATAAAAGGAAACTTTGGAATGGATTTATTTTTCCGTACGCAAAGCGCACAAAAACACGTTGTCATAAACCATAAAGAATAAATATTGTCCTGTCACTTTTAATGTTTTATTTTGAAGAACATAATCAGTTACATACAATTGAATCAAGCACTCTAGTGGACATGGCTCCAGGACATCATTACCAGTTGACACTGTTTGTCACAGTGTCAACTCTGTGTTCCCAAACCCCATTGTAAAGATTTCTTCGGAACCTGTTGAGATGTTCCCTAAACAGTATTGATAGAAGCCACCGTCTCTCCCCTGCCATGACCGCATTAAGTAAACCTCATTGGCTTCCGGGCCCCATATCTACCAGTGTCCTCAAATAAAGAACCATTTGCGTTGTTTACTCACTAATTAACCCTCCCCCGCCCTCCTCCTCAACCCCCTCGGCTAAGCCCTCCCGAGATGCTGTCACTCAAACCCAGCAGGTAAGTTGAGTCTTCTGTTGACATAATTAAATACCTGCCTCATAAGCCGCGCCAGTGCTAACAAGGAGTCACCCTCGTAGAATCACTCTGCTGCTGTCTAGGGGTCTTCTCTTTTATTTTACTTAACCCGCCTGCCTTGCCTGCCATCTTTAACACCCAAGTGGATTAGTGGAGCGTCAGGTTCGGCTCACCTGGCTGTGTGTCTCAGCAGGGCCACTGGAGAGCAGAGGAGGCCAAGCACTACCGATCCCCACAGACACTAGCATCCCGGTGAGTGCTTCTCTCTGCTAGCCCCTTGTTATAGTTTGGTGGAGGTGGTTGTAGTCACCTCACTGCTTACATTTTACAATTGAAATGCACTTTCAGAAATACAAATAATAATGATTGTCCTTACGGTGGGTGCCATATGGTGCGCAATAACGGTGTGATTATTAATTATTGTTTGTGGTGCCTTCAGTGCATTCGAGAAACCGACATCGGACCACACGCCTGTCCTCCACCTCAACTGACCCACAGACACACCGATCAGCCACCATGGAAGTGAGCAGCAAAGGCAGCAACGGCAGCAGCAGCAGCATTAAGCCCCCGACCAACCCCTTTGTGAACAGCAAATTGTTGTCTTCCTTCCGAGCCTCTCTCCAGAAGGGGCCCCTCCAGGTCCCCAACATAACTGAGGGGTCCACCAAGCCCAACATCTTTGCCACCCTGTGGCGACCCAACCTCACCAACACCGATGACTTCATCCCCCTCTACAGCGACTGTATTGCAAAGGCTTGCTCCAGGACCCAGGAGTACCTGCTCTTCAAAGACCCCGAAGACAAGTTCCACCCCAGTCCCGAGGTGCTCACTCAGGTAACGAAATAGAAGAACACACTAAATTAAAAAAATCCAATACTGATCAATGCAAAAAAAGCTTTAAATCCCTTAATTTACTCATGTTTTCTTTGAACAATGGTAGAATATAACAGCAACGTCTCCCTGGTTAACAACTACCTACATATTGTAGCTATTTCCAAGTTATTTGCTAAATTATACATTTCTAAGACGGAGCTGCTGAAAAAATGCATTTGTCCTCGTTACTTGTATTAACAAAAATGTTACCAAAATCTACTGTCCTCACGTCCCTTAGAAATTCATTTCGACAGTTAATATTTGCAGATCTTCCTCATGACCTACATCGGTCAGAGCCTCAGCCTGAACATGACGGACCACTTCAACTGCACCGTGATGACCCCTGAGCAGCGCATCTTGCTGGGGGCCGACTGGGTGTGGGCCGTCCTAGAGAGGCCCACCAAGAACCCTCGCATTCAGATCGCCGTCAAGGTGCTGCACCTGCCCGACAGGGAGGGGATCGCTGAGGACTACCCTCCAGAGGCGCGCACCGAGTCCCTGCAGATGGCCCAGCAGGAGTCCAGCAACAAGACGGTTTGCGAGAGGATGGTGGACTTCTGCGCGTCCATCGGTAAGGACTGCTACGCGCTCTTCCTTTTCCTGGGTCGGAAGAACGACACGGGGAAGATCTACGGTGTGCTCAGCAACAACTTCCAGGCCGCCGTCGGGAAATGTGATAAGATCGACCGGGATCTGATTGAGAACTTCTTTAAAGGCTCCCGGTACCTACACACCCCCACGGGGATGTTGCAGACCATCACCACCAAGAAGGACGAGGAGCCGCTCACGGTGCTCATCAAGTTCAACTGAGCAGCTGTGGACAGTTATGTCATAGCCGGTGGTTCAAAACCATCATTGGAATTAGCGTTACATGAAGTTAAGTTTCAGGAATACCTTTCCTAAGTTAAATAGGCTACCCTTACCACAATGATGAAGCAATCTTTTTTGGAATATAATTGCCATTTTCATTCTTCCTAGATAGGCCTACCAATGTGCCTATACTGTTTACATAAATAAATATAATATAGATGAATGCAAACATTGAAAGAGATGTTAAGGGTTAATGACATGTTTGTATATATATATATATATATATATATATACATGTTTTTTGTCTTCAATTATGTCCCTTCTATCGTGTGTCTTCAATCTACATCATAATTTAAAGGTAGTCCTTCCATAAGTATGTATAATAAGTACTTTTACTAATATTTACAATTTCTACATAGGCAAGGTGACGGTGTTCATGCTTTGGACCACAGATTGAATTGAAATTTTAAATCATTAATAAAGTGATTAAAATCCCAAGAACGGTTAAACTCTGCAGAAACTTGCTTTCTCAAAACGTTATACTATGTTGAGATGGATTTATTATTACGCTTTTCCCTGATCAAAGATTGTTTTGTTTGAAACAACCGGATACTGGGATGTTTCAATAGCTTGGTCTATTTTAAAGTTACATGGGATAACATTTATAAATGGCAACAAACAAAAAGCCAGTGGCCAGGACTTTATTAAAAAATATTAATATACACATACTGAATATCAAGTATAAAAAAAAGAGATTAGCAAATTAATGATTGGGGATAAAAGAAGAAAATAAAAGCATCTACAAATAAATATTGTCAATGTAATGTTATTTGTCTTTCAAAGTAGGGACACTAGGGACAAATGTCAAGAAATCAGGAAGTTTCCCAAGTTATTCCGCGGCAGTTTAATTGCCTCCCAAACGTGAGATGTATTTTAGGGTTTCCATGGAGACCGCCATCCCCAAGAATTTAACCTGGGTCTGGAGAGCCAACAACCTGCTATACTCTGGTTGTTGAATTTCCAAAATGGCATGATTATGTTACGTTTCCATGGAAACATCCATTCCATGGTATATCCTACAATGCATGCAAATAAAAGTTCCTCGCCTGAAGCTAATTCTCCAGAGCTGATAATCAACAGCTCTCTTCGCTTTGTCACCGAGACAACTATGATCCGGTAAAGGTGGTATAGTGGTTTTATGTTGAAAGAACATTGGTTGCCATGATAATGTAGTGAGGCACACACAAACATTTAATTCAACAGATGAGTTAATGTGAGTTTGAACAGTTCTCATTAACCCAGAGAAGGAGTTTGTAGGATGACAGTCTGAATCCTGGACAAACACACACAAACAGACACTCAAATTAACATAAAAACCTTCACAGTTGGGTCATATCACTGAAGTTTTGGAACCCCTGAACTAAAACATTTCCATGGGCCTTAGTTTCTTTGGCATTTGCCCTTTTAACACCTGTGCATTTAAACTTTTTTATTTTATTTTATTACCACAATGGCACAGTCATGGTATTTATCCCGCCTCATTAGTAGATAAACGGTTGTGATTGGTCACTCTATCTCCTACCGGGCAGAAATATTTTTGTTTGGGAGGTGAGCCAGCAGCTAAAAAATGAGCTTGCAAGACTCATCTGGTTCCCAGGCTAGTTGTAAGTGTGCATCCTTGGATATAGCGGAGCTGTAGCGTACAATTTGTGGGGGCCTGAGAGGGAGGGTGGTGCGTTTATTCATCAGCGGTTGAGGTTTGAGAATTCATGTGTTCCTCCATATCAGACCGAATCAAGCTGGCCCCGACCCTGAACAGGTCTATAACAAGGCTATCACATGGTGTCTACAAACATTACGGTCCAGTTACATGTAATTATGATGACAACAAAATATGGTAGAAAGGTTTCAACATCAGAGCATTGAATACAGACATTATTATTATTATTACAAAAGGGCGGGAGACTATTTCTGCTACAGCTCTACTTTGGCCATGGTGGGTCGGTCCTCCACCACCTTCTTCCTCTCACATGTGCAAGCAGCAGCATCAAGGTCCTCAGTCATGGATACCAGCTCCATGTCCGGGTGGAGTGTGGGTCTACTGGTCTGGCGCTTGGAGTACATCTCCAGCACTCTGTAATAATAACAGTACAACCGGTTGGGCTGCAGTAGTTGGCGGACCGTAGCCTGGCCCTGCCTTGCCATTTCCTCCACTTCTGCGTCGTTGCTTTTGGCCCATTTGATTTTCTCCACCAAGTCGGACAGGTTTCTCTGCACAGGAACGTAGTGCACGCTCGGCCGCAGGTGGATGTAGAAGTGCTCGTAGTACGGAGATCTCTGTTTGAGCACCAGACTGTTGCCCAGCATCAGGTAAGGAAACCTGTACGCGGCCACCGTTCCGTCAACGTTCACCTGGTACTTGTACTGGAAAGAGACGGGACAGTCCTGTCTTTCAATATTATCTACGTGCTGCCATCTCCACAGGGGAAAGCCTTATAAAATGATGCAACAGTACAAAAGCAATATTCCCTCACCTTGAAGAAGTCAAAGAATCCAACAAGCGGTGCTTTTCCAATCTCTTTCTCCCTATCCCTGAAGAAGAACCAGCCAGTGATCCCGGCATCCAGCAGCTCTGGGTGCTCCTTGGACAGGGAGGCCAGGTAGAGTCGCTCCTCACGGCTGTCCCGACCGCGGAAGAATGCCTGCTCCGTTTTGTTCACCCAGGGAGGCCCTGCAGGACGGCACGAAACCGTGGACGGGAGGAGCAGAGGAGCGTTAGCAGAGGTGAGAGGAGGGCCCAAATAGAAACCAAAGAACCAAACTGTATCAACTGGTGCTTTTGAAGGGTGAAATACAAATCACAAAGACAGGATGACCAATTTATATTTTGGCTATATCATTATTTTATATTTGAGATCAATGAGATGAATAGGTGTTATTTTATATTTCTGAATCCACTTTCTTCATCATCTAGGTCTCTAAAGAAAGGTGTATTCTGTTTTACATACTACAGTCGTTGACTGTGATAATATGTCGCAACCATGTTCTAGAGCCCAATCTAAGCAGCCATAGAGTAATGTATTTGATTAGCACTAGAACAGTCAGCACTAAGCAAATCAGGCTCTTGTGGTTAACATCTAGGAGGGAACACATGGAAGTGAATTCATTTGAATAAAGACACCCAACCTAACGAACCCAAAAATGAAAGTCACCAGTGTCACATGACGTGGGGCTCACCTGTGTTGCCTTGAACTGACAGCAGGTCGTTGGTCACGCCTCGCATGGCCTCCAGGGTGGAGTGGGTGACGTCATACGTGGGGAGCACTATGTCCCGGGTGTCTTCTGAGCCACACCAGGAGAGGATGGGAATCGGCCCAGGATCGGCACCTACTGCTCTCTTTTCCATCGGCCAGTCTCCAACATTGATGTAGAACTCCACGTCAGGTAAACGCACCTTCAGAATAAAATAGAAAATTGATGAACTGAAGTTTCATTTGATAGGCTGACCCAAGGAGTTTCAGTAATCTGTTTTTAGATTTAAGTCTGACAGCAGACCTCAATGAATGGGGCTTCATATTTTCATATTAAAAAAATCTGTCAGCACTAGTAAACCTTTCTTATAGCAATTGGGAAGACAAAGCATCCTGGCCGGACACTATCATCCTGGGAAAATCATTCTAGATAAAAGTTTCAAATCAACACTGTGTGGCCTGGACACCCCTTCTGAAAGCTTCACATTCACCCCAATGAGTTTGTCTTCAGCAGAATATTTCTGCAACAGGAAACAAGGCGTAACTCCGCCGACATGCCCCTATTTGGTTTCTGACCAAGGCTCTGTGCCGCCTCCTTCAACTAGTTCTGCTATATATAACAGTAGGCATGTTGGACCCGAGATGAACCTCCGGCATGCATAAAGAGAACCACGGCAGAGGGGTTTCTACCTTCCTGGCGAGCGAGAGCATAATCTCGTCTGAGAACATCTTGAAGTCAGTGTACTTCCCCAGGGAGCGGCGGTACACCTGGTTCCCTAGGACGGCGTAGTGAATGAGCCCTCCTCTGTTGGAGAACCTGCGGGGAACCTCCTGCCGCAGGTAGCCCAGGTCGATCGCGGGGAAGGAGGACAGGTCCTTCACGATCTGAGGATCCGAGACGGGGCATTGCATGACGTCCTCCCAGACGGAGGCGTCCGCCTCGGGGCAGTCGCAGTATTCATGATATACAGGTCCTTAAAATACAGTCAGGAATCACTGATCCAATTCATACACTGGAATACATGTGTCAGGCTCCGATCCAGGGAACATGGTTGTTAGGTACTTATGGGACCACTATCCAAAACCTCTGTGGCTTTAACACTAATAAATAAATAAACAATAAGTAATAATACACTAATACAATTACCTGACCACAACCTTTCCTGGTTACATATGAATAACTAAATGATTCATCACAAATGTATATTTTATTATTATATTTTGATGAACACATGTTGTGTTGGTGTCCACAAATCCAATGGGCCATCTGTGCTCATAAAATGTGCGGTAGGTATGATTTGAGCGTTGAGAGGAAGCTTTTAAATTAAACAACCAAAGAAACGCCCCCTCCCTCCCTGCCACCAAATGATCACCTCCAAACAGATAATCTAATCCACAAACGGATGGATGGATTGCGAGGCAATTTATTTATTTTCACAAATGAGACTCAAACCATACCACTTAAATCTCCCACAGCACCATTAATAAGAAAGGCCCCAAACACCAGGCAGGCCTCACCTTGCAGAAGATACGGTGACTTGGCAACTGGAGCGTTTCGGTGGAGGACTTTGATGCTGAGGCCCTTCAGTGAGGTGCCGTACAGCCTGTACCGCACCAGGAAGGTGCCATCGTCCCTGTCCAGGGGCGGCGGGACGTGGATGCGGACATGATCTTTAGGGTTCAGCGGGCTGATCTTCACTGTAAAAGTGTCTTTCCCTAGAAGAACGATTAACACATACAATTATATTGCCTTTCTGTAATCCTACTACTGTTGCATAAGTCAACATCCATTTTAACTCGCTTTAACATGCTCCAAAGGCAAGAAGATCATTATAAACGCATGTATGTAGAACTTGCTGTATATATTGATACATAAATCTTCACACAGAAAGAAAAGGGCACATCCAGGCTAATAATGAGTTTGTTCGTGTGCATTTACAGTATGTCGGACAAACCAAAACAGTGCATAATGGTATGATATCATGCTGTCATTCATCATTACGCATTGTCTTTTTTCTGATGGCAGTATGTATAACAAACGAACTATAAAAACAAGGAAGTAAGACAGAGTGGAAGTTGGTTTGATAGCCTTCTATTCTGCTTGTCATATAGTCAATTTATAATATAATGTAAATAAGTGTACTATTGTATTCTTGAGTACGTTAGCTGTGAGAATTTAATTACCCGTGCAGGCAATGCCATCGGAACAAAAGGTGTGTTGACAGAAAGTCGACGATACTGATAGATTGAAAGTGCAACATTGTTTGTCTGGCTTCAGATAACGGGAGATGACATCTCTCTTATATATTTTTTGTTTTTTTTACCTGGGGAGCTGGTGAAGTTTTCTCCTTTTGACGTTACTGCTTGAATAAAGAAGTATCGAACTGGCAACACTGCATTGGGTTCGAGTCCTGGGCCCCATATGTGAGAACTTTCTGTACAAATTTCAGATGTTTTGCAAACAGGAATTATCCAAGTGTACACAATCAAAACGATGTACCAACGAAGTGAAGTATTATTCAACAATTTGAAAAGACCGCCTGTAAGTTTGCGTAACATATTTCTTAAAAAGTCAGTCACTAAAACACTCATGCATCATCAAAGTACTTCGCGAAGGTCTGTCGAGTTTTCATAGAAACCGGTGAGATACGCCCATGCGGAAACGAATAAGCCAAAATGGTGATCTGTGATAGGACAGTTCCCCAGTTGGGGAGGATCCATAATGTGGCCACCATCAATAGCATCCGGAGTCTGTGGCTTGACATGGGGCTTGGGGCTTGTGGCTTGGCATATATTAATTTATTGATTGATTGATTTAAGAAGATGGTGACAATTTCTTTGTCAAGAGGGAATAGATCATTATTGTCAGTTACAAGGAGGTTATACGATTTTGGAGGGATCAAGATTTACTAGATTTGGTTGTATATTAAACATTTGTTTTTAGTGTCCCTAACCTGTGCCTTCATATATTGTTAACAACAGATCCCTTAACCTAACCGGCTTATCATCTTCTGTTTTCAGTCGAACAGGCTTCTTTAAATGAATGATCCACCCTAGCTTTTTGCAGTTGGTTTTTAATGTTTATTCAAAGGCTCATATGTACAGCATTTTCTCAATCACTTCATAGTCCATGACAGTTGGTAGGTGTCATAGTGTTGACTACAAAAATGAAAAACATGAACAGCAAAAGGCTCCACCATTGATGGTCACTCATTCACCAGTACATCACAATCCTCAGGTGTTTGCATTAAGTCCTTCCCTTTAGATGACACAGGCCTAATTCCCAGCCGTGTCCTTCACTGTCAACAATGTTAGCCATGATGAAGGGCACCCCTGGGTCACATCATAGACTACTCTAGTATATAAAGATGTTGTCTGTTTTGTAGCCCAGTTTCTCCAGATTGGGCAAACAGGCGTACTGAATCATGGGGGGCGGGCCGCAAAGGACGATGAGAACATCGCTGGACGCAGGCGGGAAGTGCTCTTTGATCATGTCGCTTGTCACAAATCCTGAACTGTAGCTCCAGTCTGGAGGACAAGACATGAAGAAGAGAACATGAATGAAAGTGATCTAAACAATATTTAGATATGCATTAAAGGGCTCTGCCTCCACCCATACTAGACAGAATTAAAATTTGCAATTTAAATCAAATAAAGGCTAAACACATAGAAATGCTTTGCTTTCTTCTTAGATATACACTTTTCCATCCATATTCAGAAAAAAATCATTTGTATTCTGAATGTGTGTCAACTATAAGCAAGTGCTTAAATCTACAGAAAGTAATGCCTTCTTTCAGGGCAAACAAAAATAACCTTAACCCTGAATAACAATTAACATCTAATGTGTTTCAATATAAAGTTGATTGGGCCTATAATGACCAGACACAATGTGTTTGAAGTTTAAACTGCTTCTCATGATGCAATACTTGATGCAAGTATTTGCTTTAAGGATTATAAAAAATAAATGTGAGCCAATGACACAACTGCTGTTACACCCTGTTTTAGAGCCTAAAATGGCTTCTTAGCCTTCATTGTTTTCTTTACCAGCCCCACCCTCCAATTGCAATTCTATTTAATATTCAGCATATATCATTGCCATTAGGTCATACTTTTTTGAAGAGATTTTGAATATGGAGGTATCATGATAAATAGTTACATTCTGCATGTACAACACAAAGTTAAACATTTAGTTTACTTATGTATACATTTGCAATTAATTGTGGATCTGTTTTCAGCAGTTGTATAAATTGATTTTATGTGCTGCATATGAGGTTTGGTCTCATATGAGGTTTTATCAGACACCAACTTACCTTTTGGAGGTTTATCCAAAGTAAACCATAGTTCCAGTGTATCTGGGTGGTTAGACTTCACCTCTGCCAACTCTTCCCTTAGTAGAATATCTTTCTCAGTCTAAAGAGGAAAACATTCAAATATTGTTTGTGCCACTATTGCAGAGTCTATATCATAGTCATATAAGGATTTACAAAAAACAAGCCCAGGTCACGCTGACAATCAATTGCATTATTTTGGGGAAATTACGCCCCCTGCAGCTCCTGCTGTGTTAGACAAGCTCTGAAGCTTTGCTATTTGGCTAGGGAGTTTTTGGCAGGCGAAACAGCGAAGAAAGTCTATCATAAGTATACAACTGTTGTTTGGTACATCCTTTTCCTCATTACTGCATAATCCACTTTGTTTCAGTTAAAATTGCAAAAGAAAGTACATTTGTAGATTCTGACCTGGTTAGCAAATATGAGAGAACATTTTGTGTTGTCCATATGGTCTGCTGCGATGCTGCGAATCAGCTGCAACATTGGAGTGATACCTGTAAGAAGAATATAATCACATCGATTGGTTCAGTTGTAACCTTTTCTACCGTTACATACCGTGTTATAATTTCTTTGTTCACAAAACCAATCGTATCAATTGTATGCTTGACTACAGCCTGCAGTGGTCAGTTTTGGGAATGCAACAAAGCCGGTTATTACTAGTAGAATAGCCCGCATTACGTTTATTAACAAGAGAAAAGTATATGTACCTGTTCCACCAGCTATCATGGCAATATGTTTGAACGTCTTAACCTTTGGTTCAGACTTCTTGTCAGGGCGGATGGAGAATTGACCTACAGATGTGCAGGATTTAATTACAAAGCAATTACAATAAACAAAGCATGCAACACAAATCCTAGAATACACATACACTGTCATCTGCTGGCCACAATATGGTACTGTCTGATATGGTCTTTGCACACATAACATACCATTCCCATTGTACACTAGCAAGCCACTAGGACCTCGGAAATCAATGGCATCACCGACAGCCATGTTGTCCAGGTACTGTGACATCTTCCCGCCCGAGGGGAAGGATGGGTGGGAGTTCTTGTAGTAAACCTACACAATGACCCGTTCCACACATATGATATCGATCCAATTTGCCAATATGAGCCCTTTCTCCTTGTAAGACACTATATCCTGAACATACAACCTTTAAAGTTGTTAATTTATAAAAGGATGCAATATAAATAGTTTCTCATAGATGCTGTTCTAATGTTAATATATATATACTTTGTCCTAAGAGTAAACAGTGTTTTATTTTCTCAGGTTGCAATAGAATAGATAATAATAACGTGATGACATACCTTGACTACGAGGTCCACGTATCCCTGGTGCTCGTCGCTGGTGACCGGGGTGTATGCCCTCACAGCCAGACTGCCGTTGACTTTGGCGGAGAGGTACACGTGCTGACCTGGGGCAGCGAGGAGGTGAGAGGGAAGAGACCGGCGCCACCGCCTTGTAAATCAATGTGGTACAAGTATGGACTAGTAGAGACCATCTAGAAGTCCCATAATAGAGTCCTATCATGAATGCTCGATCATATTGAAAAGGATAGAAAAGCCTTATGTACCAGTTACTGAGTTGTCTAACTTTGGTTTAACTCAGTGAGTGAAGATGCAAGGGAGATATAGCCAGTACGCATACCTATTGGTAGTCCCAGGATATGGGTTGGAGACGGCAAACCAAATCTAAACTTCTTGGTGTCATGACTAATTTCCTGAAACATGACAAAGTAAGTAAGGATGAATGTTCAAATGTTAAAAGTAATTTCTGATAGAGATAGTTCCCTGGCCCAGTTTGTGGCTTGGAGACCAATGAGGTCTCTCAAAATAAAAGCTTGTAATTGTATGAAGTGGCCTAGTCAATAGTGATAATCTAAAGTAAGTTATTCAAAATTTCACTTTCCCTTTCAGAGAAATATGACCACAGCTGCCCTAACCCTCTTCTGCACACTTTTGTTCAGCAGCCATGATACAGCCAACCCTTTATATGTTTGCATGTGTTTCCAATGTACCTCTTTATCAATAAGACGGAGTGGATATTTGATGGTGGCATCCTGCAAAGTCACCAGCAGCTTCCTTTTCTTCTGGTTTCCCCCTGAGCCTCGGAAGAGGAGGTACAGCACTGACACTGCCACCAAGCTCAGGGCCGCTATCACAGGGAGGCTCTGTCAAACAACATCAAAACACCTGTTTAAAGAAACTCTGTCCTTAAGTTGTATATTCAATTTTGATTGCAAGTGTGAAGTATATTTGTTTAATTATTCCAGATCAAGTATGATATACATACATTTCAGCTTAAAATAAGCAGGTCAATGCTGTGCCACGCACTGGACCAATCTAGTTCAATAGTTATTAATTACTTTTGCAGGCTAAATAATGGACAACATATCCTCAAATGTAACAACATTGGAATGAATGCTTACCAGACTCTGATCCATAGTTGTTTAGATTGTGTAAAAGTGCCCCTGTCTTTTACACTTACAGGACTTATCAGAGTACACAGTATGAAGGAGCAGTTTTCCCCTGGTTGCACTTTGAAACCAGCTCCCTCCCTCACTCCCTTTCACTCACGTACACATGGGCCTCAGGGGGCGAGGCTTGAAACAAAGGTCAGTAACGGAAGGTTGAAGGCACCAATAGGAAGAGAGATCTGATATTCCACATACAAGGGGGAGTGTAGGGAATGCTGTCACACCACTGAGAGAGAGAGAAGGAGGAGGAGGCAGGAGGACACTGGGTGGGACCCACAGTCCTACATCTGCTCTACATAATAGTAATATGCTGTGTTACTCTATAACCCTCTGTTTACCAGGCAGAGAGGCGTTCATACATTACTACAGTGATTTTATTCAAACAAATATTCAGATCAGGTATCACTTATTCTTAAAATACACATAAACATACTTATGTTTGTAAGAGTTTGGATCTGATTGAGTCAAATGAAAATTAAACATATCTATTTCACAACAGCAATAGCACAAGGAATAGCAGTGGTGAAGGTTTGGGATGTACTTGAAAGAATAGTAAAGAATAATAACTAGAAAATAAATCTCATTGACACTAGGGCCAAAGATCCATGGCATTAGGGTTTTGTTCTTTGTGACCTCAGTGTAATAGATGACAAGGTGTGTGTATGTCCAACCGTGTGTCTATCAATGAAATGTGGGTAGTATATGAAAATGAACACCGCTACCTGCCAAGAAATGTTTAGCGCCATCCGGTGGACAAAAGTAGCGGGAGATCTGAGTAACCCTGAGCTGCAGCAACATGGAGGAGAAATAGACAGCATTCATCTGCAAATGCAGATGAATGCATTTGTAAAGATACAAAGATGGTTGAAAATAGGCTAGGTAGTGCTTTAAACTGGTAGGGTTTGTAATGCACACAATGTATTTATATTCCTCAGAACGTTTAGAAAAAACGTTTTGAAAGTTTATATTGGTAAGCTTATTATAAAGCCTTGTGAGACCATCCTGATATTTCTTTATGGTAAAATCTCACATTTTATTTTCTATCTGTGGCATGTGTTCATGGCTTTGTAACTTACAACTCAGCAGTTTGATCCAGATTGAGGGGGTATGGTTCTGATCAAATGAAATTTTTTTGCAACTTAGTAAAGGGATATTTCCTTGCTAAGAAACAAGAAATACAGTCAGACATTTTTTATTTACTAGATTCCAATAACCCTTTTTGGTGCCTTGATCACCAAGTAGTATGGAGAGCATGATAATATCAACAAAATAATTTAATCATTATTAATGAAAACAGGAAATAGAAGCATAAAAGCAGCACATTTATTTTGTCCAGGTTTTTACACTCATTAAACAGGAAAACATATAACCTGTTGACATTGTCCACAATAATTCTAAGCATGAAACTCAATTTTCTCCTTTCTCTGCTGTAACCAAACCAGAGCAGTAGAACGCAGGGCTTGGACTCTCTTTTGACCCTTTGTACCCTTATTTTATATTTATTATGTGATATCCCTATCACGGTGTTACACAGTGTGTCATTTAATTCTATCTGATAATAATAATAGTGTGCTACTATAGATTGAATCAATTACTTTCATAAAAGTGCTTCTGCATCCTCCTTTAAACTCCTGGTCAACTTTAACAAACTTACTTTTTATGTTGTCAATATGTTGAGGACCAAATCACATATTCAAATTAAATGACAAATGATCAGGACCTAGTTGTAATAGTCCAGCCCTGAGGATTCAGGTTCACTGTCCTCATCTGAACCTTTGCCCTCATCGTTGTTCTCCAGCTCCATGCTCCCCCGGTGGCCTCGGCCTGTTGGTGACACAGACTCCTGAGCTCTGGATGGTGCTCTACCTGCAGTACTGTCTCTCTCACACACACACACACACACACACACACACACACACACACACACACACACACACACACACACACACA
>JAOSLM010000165.1:14387807-14407605 GCA_025629765.1 Eleginus gracilis
CACACACACACACACACACACACACACACACACACACACACACACACAGTATTATGTTTCTTATATCCACTAGATAATTACCAATCTCAGTCATGTTAAAATGCTGCATACCATATACTCACCATATCAGTCGGGATGCATGGAAGACACTTGGATTTTTCAATCTCATAGAAGCAGTATCTCGTGTCGCCACAGTCTTCATCTATCATGCACTCCTGGAGGGAACGAAGATACAACCTTAGGCCATCATAAACTAAACAACAACATTTTCAATCTCCATCTAATAAGTCCAAAATGACAGTTGGCTAAATAATTCCTCACATTTAAAAGGTTTATTTGGAGTTGAGTTGAACAACTTGTGAAAATTAGCAGGTCACAGAGCAGGTTATTTCAATCTCCTTGTGTTGTCTTTCTCTTTTCCCTTGTTTCCTGATCTTATCTACCTCTATATCATTTGCAATACTTCCAATATTGCATTAAGGTGAAAACTGGTTGCAAATAGGAAATATGTTGAACCATATTTAAATGAAGTTTTCTATATTTAATCATTCATTCGTTAATTTGATCAGAACTAAATAGCAAATCAATAAAAAAAAATTGTTAATACATTACTTGTATAGTCAAATATTGGATTTTAATACAGAAACATGAAGTGTATAAATCCATTTTTTTATTACATAATAATTAGTATAGTCTGACTTGTATTACAGGATTACTGAAACGATGAGTTGTAAACCATGTCCCGAATTTCGGTGTATGAAAATACTTCCTGCCACAACCAGGCTTTGCATGTTTAGAATTTTCTCTCCTCTGTTTCCTGGGAGTAGGAACACTGAATTCCTTCAATCCTTAACCGAATCAAAGCTTAGGAAGCAAGATTGAGATCGTACAGTCTGTTAAAAAACATCATCTGCTTACCACAGCAGCCAAGCCATCTCCTGAACTCTATGGCTTATGACATAATTAGTTCCCTGGTGAATGGATGTGTGTGTTTCCATGGTTTTCCAAGGAACAAGGATAACCACACCCATGCACATAAACTTGGATAAACAGTTCGATAAACACCCCCCCCACACACACACACACACACACACACACACCCTCTTCTCGTTGACATGTCTAGTCTAGAAAGGAGACATCTGAGAACTACATTTCTCTGTCTCCTTTGATTTTCCTCTTTTTCTCATTGTCTCACATACTCATTTTCCCACTCCCAACCTCTCCTTCACATAGCTGAACACAAGGCAGTTGTCTCCAATAAAATGTCCCCACTTCTAGTCAGAGTGTTCATTTCATCCTGTTAGTAACTTTCAACTGCTCAAAGCACACAAATAAGTCATATTTAACTAGTCTACTGAATTGCAGGCAGTGCCCTCTCGTTTTCAGCTTTTTTAAACTTTGCTATAAATAGTTGAAATAGTTGCTATAAATAGTTGAAATAGTTGAAAACACACAAGGTTCTGATGCATATTTCTGATGTCAAGATAACACATCATTGAGGTAAACACAAAACACTGCAGACTTGTAGGCCACGGAAACCCCTCTGCTCGTGAGTCAACTTTAGAAGACAGCAGCTGCTATTAATCACCCAAAACCAGTAGTCATTGTTTAAATTCCATCTTCTCCACTTCATAGAGGAAAATAGCTTCTACTGCCTCCAAAAACATACATTTCCGTGCCAGTATAAAGAATAAAAAATGTTATGGAACAATTTCAAATCTGCATAAACTAGTCTTTAAAGGCCATGAAACTGAACGATGTACTTGTTTGCTGACTTTACAAGTCAACCACATACAGGCTCAGATATGCCAACAGATTTAGTCCTTTTCTACAGACTTTCCTGTCTAGTCGTCAAGCCTGTTCTGTCTCATCCCTGGGTTGGTTTTATTAGCAAGAGCCTGCTCTATTAATGAAGCTACACTCTGCAAGACTGCCAGGAAAGAACATGGTATTAACAGTGCTGTAAAAACGTTGTAATAGCAACAAATGCAGCAGGGAAAAATCATGACCTAAAGCCATACTGGTCTTTTCTTGGTTCCATATACTATGATAAGTATATGGTTGGTCTGACTGTTCAGGATGATCTCACCCTTGTAAGACGTCGCTTGGGTTAAATAAAGCCACAGAAAGTATTCCAGCTCTTAATGTCAGTAAACTCAAGCCAAGGACAACGAGAACTGCTGTATTATGACTTTATTAAATTGTCATTGAGTTAAGTGTAGCATTAGACAGGAAAAGCATCCAATGGAAGTATTGCCAATGGAAATGTAACTGAAATATAACTGAAAGGATTAACTCTGCTAGCCTCTTGTTTGACAAAACAGCTTTAGCAGTTTACATCATAAGTAGGCCTGATTAGCCATGGAAAAAAATGGGATGGAAGGGAAACATTGGCTCTGAAACTAGGGCAGTTTGATATTTGTTTTCATATGATACATAAACAGTGGTTATGGTTATTCTTGAGTCAGGCTTTTAGATTGACATATGCTGTTAGTTTCTCAAACAATTTGCTAATGTATATTACATTATACAATATGTGCTATTACTGTTTACAATTTTCCTTGGCCAAAAATGTCACTTAAAACCTTGATGTCTGAAGTAATATTACAGTAAACAAATGTGTTTCATTCTCTGTCTTAAAAGTGCAGCTACTAAATGAGCTGAAGAGCAACACAGATCATTACACAGGGCTTTGACTGAAAAGACAGACTGTTCATTAAAACTCACATGATCGACATTGTTCCACTGGCTGGATATCTCCACATGGGCACGTGAAAGGTGAGACTCTCTTGTGCCGTTATTACTTTCCTACAGAAGGTAAATTAGTAACAATTTAATTATTTTTATTTAAATAAAATAAAAAATAGAAAATTATAAAAAAAACATGAAACGTATATGAAAGTAAACATTTACAGATATAATTACCTTCAAATGTGTGGTATAAAGCATAGTACAACACTTAACATGTACATGTTAAGTATGGATTTACTAAGTGTTCTGTGTCTTGTCTATAGTGGATTTATTGACAATTTGAAAGAAAACGTAAACTTTTTCATGTTTTACAATGTATTTGATTGCTGCAATCATATAGTTTAGAGTAGGTTTAGGGAATATACACATTGTGATGGTGTGGTGACGAAAAATATGTCACCGCAAGATGGCGAAAAAGCAAAAGTCATTGCTGTCTCCCTTTTCTTCTAGGTAGTTTGTTTCATATGATAGTTATGCACTACACGACCATATAGGCCTATCATCATTCCTGGATGAACATCAGAAACTTCCGAAGACCTAAGCATCTCTACAACTTATTTTTGTGCAAATGTTTATGCCCACTTTTTAATAAAGATGATTCATATCCTGATATTGTATTATGGATTTATATAGTCCTACGTACCTTGTCGTTTGTAAAAGTGTAGTTGTGAAAGGTACCGGGCAGAGCCAGTGACGATAGGGATGATTTGGCACTCTCCGTAGATATCTGAGGGTTTGGACATGTTTAAAAGAAATTAAGTTTAGCTCTGGAGGAAATCAAGTCTACATACGTGTGTTTTGTCAAAGTCTATAATCTAATTGTGTAAAAGTCAATCAATTAAGCTATTTTAGCCCAAGTATCTCTGACCTGGTCTACAGCCTCCTCCAACATCTGTTGTGTGTCCTCCATCAGCATCTCCACCTCTCGAAACATGTCATTCAGACTCACTGGTCCACGCTCCACGGCATCCTCGACGCTTCCTCCAGCCACAATCAAAGGAAAGCCCAAACTCAGAAGCAACACAACCGACTGCATCTTCCAAACAGCAGCGGGACTATTCGTTGTGTTTCGTACTAGAGCAGGATAAAGAAAGAGCGCCGTGGGGAGAGAGCTGCCTGACGCATGACGCAGAGCTCACAGCCGGACACAGCTGAACAACGTGTTTTATTTGGAAAAGTCTGGGGGGAAGAGAAGGGGGAAATCAAAATTAAACCAGAAACTTTCAAGATGAATGGCTTGACAAAGGAATGAAAGTGCCTTGGTTTTCTAGGAAATAAAAATATAGTTTGTGCACTTAAATAGCCTATGAAAGGATGTCTTAATTCACCTTCTTTAATAGCTAATATAATATGACATTTCACCAAAGATGAATATTAAGTTGTCTTTATAGCTATGATATTTGTTTTTCCCCGTTAAAATGCTAAAGTATTGGTAATTACTTAGGACTACATTATTTAATCGAAAGCAACTGTCCAATTCTATTTTCCAGCGTCAGTCTGTCTAGTTTTGATAACCTTAAGATATATTTTTTTAATTGCATATCATTACCACTAGATGGTGTCGTTCACTTATTTATTTTTTCAGACAACCGCGTGGCTAAGACCGTTCGTACCCACACATTCATAGGCAAAAATGTACATGCGTCTGGACCACCCACGTAGGCTATACTTTTGACCATTTATGCCGTTTTCTGTTGATGCTATGAACTGGATGGTTTGCACACACAACTCCCAGCGCAGCACAGGGTAGTAGTTAAATGGACGAAGGTTTGGAGTCACTTGTTGACGTTTGCTATGCATCATTGAAGTTGATACCAGGCACGGCCCTGGCTCCCAGTGGACAGCTGCCACGAAGCAGTAAATGGACTACCGTGAAACGTGAGACAGAAAGAGGAATGAACTGAATGACAGAGAAAATAGTCTACATAGGTCTACACCGAGACAGAAATGAGCACATTATTAATCATATACATTTTGCCTATACATTTAGGCTACGATTAGGCTTATATAAGCAACATTTCTGAAACTATTTAAGTGGGAGCCACAGGTAGCCTACTGGTTCATTTACGAAATTCCATCCACAGGTATTTTCCTGTGCATCATGTTGTCCAGCTTGTTCCCGTCCTTAATTATTTCCCCATTGACGGCCACCCATTGAAACAATGAGTCGCGTTATACATTGATATTCCCAAATGTAGGCCTATCCCATTGGATGTCGTTGGAGCAATCTGTAGGTAGCACCGCCTTCCAGCGGCGCTCTGGTGTGGTTAGTCGCACTTGAAGGGGTCCAAGTGACCGTCATGTGAGCTGTCAGGAGCGGCCAACACCGGGTTATCCACCGGCTTTTAGCAGTACATACACACCGACTCAATTTGGTCCCAAAGACCACAACGCTGACTTCAACCCGAGAGCTATCATTTTGAGGATTACAAAATTGACACTTATGTGTAAGTAGACTGGAGGCGGATTTGACTCATATTTGTGAATGTGCGGCCATTCGGTTAATATTACGAAGCTTTCGTTATGATTCTTAAAAGCCAAATTGACGAGTAATTATACATCGTGGATTTGATGGAAACAACGGGGCTGCCTGTCTGTGGTTGGCATTATTGTAGTATCGTAGTATTATTAAGGCTACATGTTGTGGGTTGTTTAATTATTTATCAAAGTTACTTAAGGACAACGTCTATATAACATTAGTGTTTTAGACAGTGCAATGTTTGGTTAAAGTTACCCTCATTGAAGCTTAAGCTAGGTGGAGGAGCCATGTCCAAAATATATATTTCTACTGGTTTAATTGGGTCAAATGTAGGTTACATTTTCCATGTTTTGTTTAATATGAATGTTCTATCATTTGAATTGGAATTGGAATGTGTCCACAACATTGAAAGTAATGCGTACAGTCAAAGTTTTCCCCATCACACAGAGGCAGCATGTAATGCATACGATCGTCTGATTTCATGATGTTGCTAATGGTCATCTCATTCGCAGGCATGGTGTCTAGCAGGTGGTTTCTAAAATCCATGCATGAGGCCCAATGCTTCTTAACTTGTCGTTTGTTGTAGTGTAAGGTTTGAGTTGAATTATAAACTTTTACCTAATTGATCTGCAAGAAGGGCTTAACCACGTCTAATTAAACGGACCTATAAGCTGGAAACTTGTATGCAATAAAACTATATTCAGATGGAAGCGGAATATGTATGCTGACAATAATTTACTATTATCCTGCTGACTTTGATATCTTTGTTCTATTTACAAATCTGGAGAAATGAAGCAACAACGTCACAGAGGCTTTCACTTCCTGGAATAACTGGCAGACTTATAAGGGGGTGAGAGAGTGGGAGTCAGGGACAGCAAGATAGAAACATAGAACGTATGACGGAGGGGAGCAGACAGAAATACACTAGGGAGGCCAGTGTCCCCACTTTAAGCTTCAGCATGTCCCCACTGTTAACCACCACATGTGGTAGCAGTTCATTATCCAAAGATTGACTTCAGTTCACTTCATATTGACTCATTTGTGTACACAATTACAATGGTTTGTAGTGCTTCCAAAATGAATTAAACAACAACAACTAACAAAAAATTAAATACTCTGCCTGAACCTGTCCACAATACATTAGGAAACATTGTTGCAATATTCAGTGTTTTACAGCATATACCAATTTAAGCAGCCTCACACGATTTCTTGATTCTGGATTATCAACCAAATGAATTGGCATTCCAATGGGACCAAAGCCATTCCATTACTATTATTTCTCTGCTCTGCCCTGACCTCATGCCGGTTTGTCTTTAAAATTCTGAAGACACATGACTCAAATCCCATCCAATAATGTAGAGGTTCTTAAGTTAAATCTAAACCAAGCCCACAGACATCTATGTACTTTTTTAAGCCCTTGGGTGGGAGTGGATGGATTTGCAACAATGGAAACAGCCAATTTTCTATTTCTAATGGTGGCATCATTACTGAGCAATATAGTGATTCTTATCTTTACATACCAACTACAAGGTCTATGGAGAATTATCAGGAATTATCAACACAATATGTGTGGACTACTTCTTATTGTAACTTGACTCTCTATCCAAACATTTTGGCCATTAAAAAGGAGAAACCTGATGTTGTCATGACCCAACACCATTAACTAGCCTATGGCTAAAGCCAGCTCCAAACTTCTTTGCTACACTGTGTTAATACAATAAGGATTAGGAATGGTGGCTAAGCCCACATGCAACACTCTAAACCAGTTTGGTTTATATCAAGCTTTCTAATATATTCTCAGCAAAGAGTTTCAGCAACGGTACCAGTTAAACCATACTTCCTCTGGGCTTGTTCTGCAAAAAGTTCCTGCTAAACCAAGCTGTGGATTGTTCTAGCAAAGATATGGAGTATGCAGGTATCGGGTAACACTTAAGATTCACCAGATCTACTCCAGAACCATGGCTTGTTGCATTGCAGCCATGAGTAAACTCTCTAGCCAAAGCTGGCCTGTAGCTGTGCTTATTCTTTGTAGGTTTACCGGATTATGAATGGGATGTTAAAATAACCAATTATTGGTCACATTGGAGAGAAGAATCCTCTCCTATTTAATCATATTGTCTCTAACCCTACTTGGCTATTGTCTTTACCCATGCAAGCCTGATACTGGTGTGGTGTGCTAACTATATCTGACTTTATATCAACTGAAGACAAAACAATTATCATATTGTATTGTGACTGCCATGGGAGCTTCGTTTATTTCAGGTCATAACTGGCCTTCATTTGGCAAAATTTGTCTCTGCATCTGGCCATGGCAAACACAAAAACCTGCTTTACATAATCTTAATATCACACAATATCTCTGTAGCTCCAAGTATGTAGCTTGTTTTCCCTTTTAGTTCTTGGTTTAAACCAAGTGAATTCTTTGTACAGAGGGGGTTTGATAATCATTACAATTAAGGAAAATCTTTAATGGATTTGAACATAACTAATCAGAAACGATTGACTATAATCCTTACTGTTTGAATTGCACGTCTCTGGAAGATTTGTATGTACTCTAATATTTGCATCTCATGCTAATTATCTAAGCAGGTTTTCCGATGAGGAAGTTGCTGTACTATTGCCAAGTACACTTTCTTTAGTGTTGGTCCCTGTAGTGTTGTTGGCATAAAAACACTTCTCCTAGGCATACTCTCAAACAAATGTATCAATATTTGCATGTTAGTATGTTCAGGCAGGGCTGAAAAGATATTGTGCGTTCATTGATTGAACAGATCTTGTAAGGACTGCAAACATGTGGACTGCATCAGCATAAGGCTATTTAGGAATCATTATTCAGCTTTGCTTAACCAATTCTATCTTATTTACAAATTCTGGCAAACATTTAATCTTTAATCTAGACATCTGAAGAGAGTGACTGATGCCTGTTTCTTGGCACCTCACAATTGAACAGCCTGCTTCATCATAGGGACAGTGGCTAATGTTAGATGGTAAATATCGTTGAGTATGACCGATGATGTCTTCCAGCTATTGTTCCGAAGTTACATTTATCCTGTGACACTGTTTGGTTGTACTTTGAAGCAGAAATGTTGGGGTCAAATAGACCCTAAAATGATTTAAAAGAAATAGAATATCAGCTTTTTTCAAGGCTTAATTTAATACCTACCCAGTTCATGTTATGCTGTCGATACCGGGACGTAAATATAGAATAACAGCACGCCTGGCTTTAGTCTCTGTTAAAAACGTGTTCAACCTTTAAAGTGTCAAATGAAAATTAGGTGTCTCACAACTTGTGTGCTGTACACAGGGCATACTGCTTGACAGATGACTACAGTAAATCATTTGAAAATCATCTTTTGCTATTTCAGAGACGTCAGGTCCGATAACTTGTATTGCTTGGCATTCTAAAGTCAATTTGATAACTTGAAAAACAACCACTGATGTTGTTTAACATCAGAGAGTGTAATGGGGAAATTATATTTTCCATTCAGTTTCTCTAACTGCCATTTGTTGAGTGTGCCTTTTCACAGACGCTATTGGGGTTATCGGAGATCAAGGTCTCCAACTGATAAGATAAGGCACTACGTCTCCACACATTGCAATTGTCAATGATCAAATGATATAATGCTAGTGACCAGTTTGCCCCAGGCACGAAGGTTAACGTTGGATTACACTGGGAACAGGTAGGGTGGCTAGACAGTGCAAGGAATGGGAGACAAAGCTTAGATGATGAAAAGGAAACAACATATGGATCTGGTCGTTGACCGCCATCTGGTAAACCAATACGTTTTATTGGGGAGCAGAGCTGTTCTCTTTTCTGAGCATTTCTGAGGACTTTGCCAATGCATTGGACTTCTCCTTGCAAAGACGCAGGACAACTCCATCTGAGGCCTTATTGTGAGGCCTCAGACGATTGTATGTTTGTTGTATGTTATTGTATGTTTATTATTCAAATAAATTAGCCTTATTGTTATAAGTTTGGATGACTCTTTAGTCTTAAACAGTTTCTACAGAAACATTTGACAGTGCATGTGTTTATTGGAAGATTATCTTATTGTTGTGACCATTATCTGCAGTCCAAAGTTATATAACTATCTATATCTATACTGGTACGGAGATATTTTTGGTTACGGTCCAGACTTCTGGCATGTAATCAGGAATTAGACTGCTCTAGACTAATTAATCAGATTACAACCACACATACATGCAAGAGACTTTTAATGACCATTGCCCTCTTCAAACTAAATTGTTAAACAAAACACATTTGTCAGACCTCTACCTTTTTGCTACCTTTTGGTTGATCTTACTGCATTTATTGTAATATGTTATGACTTGTAAACAAACCTTATCATATGCCTTGCCTTTAGTATTTAAGTGTGTACTGGTTTTAGGTTATCTGACGTCTGTACCCTTGTGGTACAATACCACAGAATCTGGTATACAAAGGCTCTGCCTTTCCCTCAGGCTGACCTACAAAATCGTTTCATTCTTGTCAACACATCACTAACTCCCCAGAACTAGTTTCTTCTCATGAGTTAGACACACCCGATACAGTAAATCCCTTTCAATACGGTACACTCTTTGCAAGTTCCATATTTTGTATGCTGGACCAACTCGGTGCAGCCTACCTTTTCTTTGGAATATGGATACCAAACTAAGGGAGTACAATATTTAGCTGAGGGGGCATTGCACCGTTTTCCCCTCTCCTGGTGCAGGGTCTGTTTACCTTACTGATTACCTTTTTATAAAGATATAAAATTAAGATCAAGAAAAAGTAATATTTTTCACATCACTGTCTCAAAGGGCTTCAGGGCCCTTATTATCAACAACACTTAACCTGCTGGGGTGCTGTTGTGGTTATAAATGACTGACATATGATGTTGCTGCAGCATATAGACAGTGACTTTCATAGGATGTGTACACTGAATACTTGGTTATATAGGCTATTTTGTTTATATTTAACTCCTGCAGAGTGTGTGCATTATAAGACATAGTATATCTAGTTACTCTACCGTACAAATAAAGAAATTTGTCCAACCGCATAACCAATGTCAATGGGTTAGGGGGTGGATCATGAGGTCTTCTGAATTTTGTATCAAAACCCAAGGAAGAAAGCATGTGCTAGGCAGCGCTATATATAGGCTAGCTTGGAAATGTTGAATCTTGGAGTCCATGGGAAGTGTATTGAAACCCATTTTCTTACCTTGTTACCTTGTTCAGACAAAAATCTTGTTTTTGGTACTGCAAGTTCATTAACATTTATTTGTTATTTTTCCTGGACGAAAGACCTATTGTTTACTATTAACCTAGCCTATATGTCTCCTAGGTCTTCAAGATAACTGAAAGAGTTTGGAAACTATGTACAAAGACTGAGACAGACCTCAAGTAGTGTGCACGGGTGTGAGTGGTTTGCATGTGTGGGTGTAGAAATTGAGAGGTTAGTGTTTGCTGCCAAGCTATGTTAGTTGGCTGAGATCTGATCCCCCCCCCCCATGGGCCACTCTTGAACTTGGTGCAGATTGCGCCTGAAACAGAATGATGGAGCAGTCATTTGAGTTGCACACTGTAGAGACATTGGTAATAATATAAATGCAATGATTCACTGTTGCTGATGGTTCTGTGTACTCTAAGCACAGCACTATTACCTAAATATTAAATCCCACACACTGTGAAGCAGCTCACATTAAATTCAAATCCTTTCTTATATGCAGTGCTTTTCAACAGTTATTGTTAAGTGTTTTTGTTTCAGAGTGCTTCTATGCTTTAATACCTGCTCAGTGGGAGATCAGGTTGTTATCATATCATCAGTTATAACAGTTATTGAAGGACATGGACTTCATCCAATTGTGTTTGTGTATCTGTGTGCCTACTGGAAGTGATCCATGGGAAAGGTGATAGTGTTTTAAGCTAATGCATGTACTCACAGGGCTGCATTACATGTTCCTTCCCACATGTGACCACTCTGCTGAAATCCTTCCATTTGTGCAGGCTGTTTATTATCATATCAGGCATTCAGTGAAGCCAGAGCAACCCTTTTCTGGAGAACAAGATATGTCCAGCCAATTAACATTTGAACCCAACCCATTATATGGTCCTTAATGTTGGTAATATTTGTGCTGGATACTAAGCAACAAGCCTTTGCAGAGATAATGGCTGATAAGGTCCATATTTGTGGCATAACCAGTAGACTCTGTGTGCCCATGAGTCCTACATATAGAATACTGGACAGGGCACTCTGGATGCCAACCAGGGCGACATCAGAGGTTTATTTCCAGTGTGTGTTGCGTGCATTCCTCTCATATCGAATGCAACCTCCCCTTGATACAATTTCAGAGTTTTCCACAACATTGTTGAAGCATGCTGGAAGGGTATGTGGAGTGAAAATGAACCACGTGTTTCGGTCGACTGACTGGGGATGACTGTTTTATAGCACAATGGTTACAAAGTCCCTTTGGCTGTTAGTGGGATTTTATTTAGTTTGGTATGGGGTGTGATATTTCACTTGGGTATCGCCTGTATAAAACCAAATACAAGCAATGAAAGCTATTCTATGGTGACTTCCACTCTATTTCACAAGCCTTCTTTTCCCTCTTTCTTTTCTCAGAATCAAAAGGCCATGAAATCCAGAAGCAGGTTAAGCCACGCTCTGGGTTGATACTCTGATCTAGGAGTGAGGTGAAGGAGACAGTCGGTAAGACTCACGAAAAAGAGGCAACCAAAGTGAGGACTGAGGAGAGGCACCTCACCTCCCTGGGAGGATGGGCGAGACGGAGGATGAACGTACGGTGCAGGCCGGCCAGCTGTTTGAGACATTTGTCCAAGCGACCACCTGCAAGGGGACACTGCAGGCGTTTAGCATCCTCTGCAGGCACATGAATCTGGACCCACTGGACTACACACATTTCTACGGCCGCTTGAAGGCAGCCATCAGCTCCTGGAAGGTCAAAAGCCTGTGGACCAAACTTGACAAGAGGGCCGGACAGAAGGTTTATAACCACGGTGAAGCTTGCCAAGGCACCAAGGTAAGGAAGACCTTTTTAAGACCATAAGATCAATGGTGTCTGTTTCAGTCTGGGTCCGTTTTGCTTCTACTGTTTGTTAAGCCCTGGCGGAAATGACGAGAGTTTAGTTTCTGTCATGGCTTATAGATGGTTTGTTGTTGGATACTGAAACCCCCATCCCCATTCTAAGTCCATGTTTTGTTTGTTTTTTCTGTATTTTTTTGCTGGTTCCAAAAATATACAAAAAATTGTTGTGCCTATAGAAGGCAATTCCACACCATCTATACTATTATTTGTATGTAAACTGTCTGATGGCACAGACGCCACTTTAGGCCTTACAAGGCATATTATGGCTTTCACACATGAACTACGGCTTAACACTGGTGAACCTGGTCCGGATTTGCCCTTTTACACATGCAGCACACAACATGAAATAAACCGCATCAGACGTCTTCACACATGTTGGAAATACTCTGTGTACTGTGTACTTAAGGCGATGGGAGGTACCTGGGTAGAGTGTGTAGGAGGCAGGACGTGACACAAATAATATGCAGCAGTGTTCTTTTACAACACATCTGAGATGGATACCAACTCTGTAATTATGACTCTTTTTTTGGTGATATCAATACTGCATTTATTTAGATGTATCCACAATATCAATAGAAAGTTGAAGAAGCTGGAAGAAGCTACAGGGAAGAAGAAAATAGTACAAAGCAGATCCACTCCCATTCCACGGTAGTCGCATGATAAAAACGTCATCAACACATCAGCAACATGCCCACTCACTCATTGTAAATCCTCCGCCTCTAGGATTCTTCTGACTTTACGCTAGGGGCCTGGTAAGTTAAACTCCAGAGGGGCGGACTCTGACATTTGTGTTCACACATACAGCACCATTATCCAGAGGTTGTCCGACTGACAGTGCATGTGGGAAAGGCCTATATATTTAATCGCTTTGCCTGTGACAACAAAAACAAATGTTATTCATGTACTGATGACCGGTTTGGTTTGGTTTGTTGTTTGTGATCTCTCTTTTGGACATAATCCTGGTTTGCCAAAGCAGCACTTCATTTCTAATGGTCTGGACAGGCATTTGTGGTGAGGATATTTGGTGTGGTAGAAGAATGACATCTCCTCAAGATAGATAAGTTGTAAGAACACCCCCAGAGGAAGGCCAGAGGCTTGTACCCTACTGATAAGGAGACCCAAACAGGGAGTTCCTTCTTAAGACCACCCCCCGTCATTATCTGAGACTCAGAAAGCCTCAGAAACACTGCATTATTGGAACAGATAACTACTCTTCTTAAAGTGTCTTCCTAAATGTATGGGAAAAGTTTTTCCATCTTCAGAAGCCTGGGAAAAGCTTTCACTCCTCAAGTGAACTCTGACTGGGAAAAGTTTGGATTTGGAGCCGAGCCATCGGCAGGGTGGGTCTCGACTGCAGACATTCCTGACAAGACTTCCAGCTTCCTCCCCACAATTCCTCGTCCTTATTTTTCTCTCCTCTTCCCTGAACCTCTCTGTCGTTCTCTCTCTTTTTCTAATGTTGATTGTATCCTCATCTTCAATCCGGGTTCGGGTCCGGGGGCAGCAGCTCTAGCAGTTTAATGTATCAATAAAACAAAATAGTGGTTGGAGGTTTTAGATTGCTGTCTCAGGTCGGTGAAAAGCTGCACCTCAGTTATGTTGATTCACATTTCTAATTACCCTTATCATCCAATACTCCTTGATGCAAAACACTCAAACACATAAATGTCAGTGTCAACAATCCTTCAATGAATAAGAAACTTTACAAATATACTAATACACAAACAGTTTACACACATTGTTAAAAACAGTTTACACACTTAAACATAGTATGCAAAAAACACAGTGTCGATGCATTGGAACAGTGAGGGTCATTAAGAAGTATTAGCTGTTACTGCTGTGTCTGTCATTGTGCCATACGTGTCAACCACCCTGCTATCTCCTCTCTGACCCACCCCTGCCTCTTGGTCCCCCAGTGTCTGATCGTGGGCGGGGGGCCGTGCGGCCTGCGGACCGCCATCGAGCTGGCTCTGCTGGGCTGCAAGGTGGTGGTGATCGAGAAGAGGGACACCTTCTCCAGGAACAACGTGCTCCACCTCTGGCCCTACACCATCCACGACCTTCGGGCGCTGGGAGCCAAGAACTTCTATGGCAAATTCTGTGCCGGGTCCCTCGACCACATCAGTGAGTCTGACCACACATTACAATACATTTATTTAGCTGACACTTTTGTCCAAGAGACTTGCATTAAGTACATTTCAACCATGAAGATAGAACCCAAAAAGTGCAGGAAACGGTCAAATGCATATAATTAATCGGGCTGAGTTTGAATATTCAGATATTCGTTTGTTGGGTTGGTATTC
This sequence comes from Eleginus gracilis, assembly GCA_025629765.1. Classification (NCBI taxonomy): domain Eukaryota; kingdom Metazoa; phylum Chordata; class Actinopteri; order Gadiformes; family Gadidae; genus Eleginus; species Eleginus gracilis. The sequence goes on from JAOSLM010000165.1 coordinate 14,402,426, forward strand.
TAATCTTAATTCAGCATTCTGAAATTCGCTTTGTTTTTCATACGCATTATGTATGACCTTTTTTTCTTTCTTCTCTTTACTGAATATTCAGATATTCGTTCATATCTGAAGCCTGAAATTATATATTAATTAATGTATTAAGTGCAACGTTATAGAAACAAAATTATAATATTTTTTTATTTCATGGGCCAAGATGCAGTCTGAACGGATACATTTTCAGTCTGCGATGGAAGATGTGTAGAGTTTCAAATGTCCTTATTTTGTTGGAAGTCAGCTGGTGCCTAATCTTAGTGATCTCGTAGGAGCCATAGAGCGGAGTGGACGGGCTAGGGTGTAGGGTTTGACCATGTCCTGGATGTAGGATGGCCGTTCAAAGAAAGGTTGACAGGTACCAGTCACTTTAATCAGATTCAAGCAGCCCCTGCAAGGCAGTGCAGAGTGCGGAGGAGAGGTGTATTGTAGGATAACTTGAGTAGGTTGAAGTCAGTCTTCTGCATTCTGGATGACCTGCAGAGCACAAATGGCCCATGCAGGCAGAGCAGCCATAAGGGTATTAGCCTAAACGCGAGATGATCAGAGTCTGGACCAAAATCTGCATGGTTGAGGAAGGGATGTGTCCTCCTGATGTTGTAGGGATGAATCTGCAGGACAGGGTTGTCGTAGCGATGTTGGTAACAAAGGACGACTGGTCAACCAGTGTCACATCCAGGTCCTACCCATATGCCTTCCGAACCCCCCTTGACCCTCCAAACAACCACCTTCACCATGGCCATTGTTTTGAATGGGACTGGTGTAGACCTTAATGAAAATGTTAACCCCATTATAATATAATGGGACAGAAAACTGGTTGAAGCTTTTGTTCCTGCTGCACAGATTATTTCCTATTATAAAGCAACTACAAATACAACAATTTGCCAATACAGTGTGTGGAACACGCATGAAAAATAAATAAAACTACCCTTCTGCCTCTTGTTTATTATAAGAAAGTATTTCGTGACCATAAATATTATTATGGCTTCCCATGGGTTTGTCTAGTCTCTACAGTCCACACGGATGGGATTTTGTGAGCCGACAAAGGCAAAGCTGTTCTTCATAAGCCAGGCTTGAATGACTATCTGTTGGATTTGCTGCTTAGGTGGGTTGGTATGGACACTGATCACACAGTGTTGGTGTTGGCTCTGTGTGTCTGTAAACTGTAAGATCCGTTGCTGTTTGTCTCTCTAGAATCTAACTTCCTTGTGGGATGTTTCCACCCCCCCCCCACTCACCCATACCGCCCCCGTCCAGCTTTAGCAACCGTGTCATGTATTAATATCCCCTACAAAGATGCTGACTGAACTATCTCACCAGCCTCACTTGTTATATCAGCTAAACGTTCAGTCATGTTCTTTTCAGTTCCATCTGATGGTAGGGGAATGCTACCAGATAAAGACATCCGTCTGTGTGACAGCAGTATGAGTGCACTGATCAGAAATATAACTCAACTTATTTATTCTTTCCTATTAATGCCAATAACTGGGGAAGTCAGGATCTCTTTCATTTCGCCCCAACTGTTACTTTCTATTTGACGGCCTTGTAAATCCTGGTTCACACATGCATTTCAATGACTGTGTAACATACTTAAAATATAAGATGGAAACTGAGAAGAACTGAGAGAAACATTATATTGTTGTGTGATGTAACAATGTTTCCTGTACAATACTGATGTATTATTAGAGTAAGAAAATGAAAGTGTGTGTGTGCGTGTTCAGGTATCCGCCAGCTCCAGCTGATGCTGATCAAGGTGTGTCTGATCCTGGGGGTGGAGATTCACGTCAACGTAGAGTTTGTTGAACTCCTGGAGCCACCTGAGGACCAGAGCGACAGCGACAGTAAGTATGTGTGTTCGTGTCTGTACTTGGACATGCTAAATATAACTCCTGTCCCTACTGTATGGCGATAGAACATAATCGTTATTACCAAAATCATCCCTCTGGTTTTGCCCTCACTCTATTGGGGGACATGAATATTTATATATGATGCTGATCTTAAAACAGCTAACCTGAGCAAACAAGTTGTGCTTTGAACTGCTACAGTATTTAAATTTTTTTCCAATGTTTTCTGATTTAAGGTCCTGGGTGGCGAGTCGATATCCGGCCATCGGACCATCCTGTCACAGAAATAGATTTTGACGTTGTGATTGGAGCTGATGGACGCAAAAACACTTTAGATGGTGAGGGGTAGTCTGAGTCAAATTAATCCTGGTGATCGGAAGGCCCACTCCATCTAAACCCGGTGATGGATAGTCCCATTAACTAACCCTGGATAGATAATCCCACTCAAACTAAAACTGGTGAGAGATAGTCCACATCAAACAAACCCTTGGTGATTTAAAGTGGTCGATATTTTATGTGTGGTTTGTGGATTGTAAATAGCCTACATTCATCATAAAGTCAGCCGCTGTGAAATTAGGTTTCAACCGGAAATGAGGTTAGGCATGTTGCACTGCTGACCGACAAAAGCATTTCCTGTTGACATAGTTTCAGATGGAAGATAATATGTGCTGGTGGCACATATTGACCCTTTACATTTCAGCTGGGAAACGTTTGCATTTGTTCTGTTAAGGTTTTTACTTTCTTATACCTGTAGCAGTTGCTCCTACCACCAAGGTGGCTACACATGCCACCAGGTGGCTTTACCGGCCTTCTCAGACACAGGTAGTTGATGTAAGAAACCGGTTTATTGCATTGTTGCGTCTGCAGCCTCATCCAGCCACTGAGTCTAATGGCGCATTTCCACCGGAGGGTGCGGTTCGGTTCGGTTTGCATCAGTCCGGTAGTAAGGGGGCGGTATAGCCCAGCTCAGTTCCGAGGTCGTTAATTTAACGTAGCATGTATCCCGTATGCATCTACATTTTATGATGCATCACACCTCCTTGTGCCACCCTAACCCCACACAGGTTTCAGTCGGAAGGAGTTTCGTGGGAAGCTGGCCATCGCCATCACGGCCAACTTTGTGAACAGGAACTCCACGGCAGAAGCTAGCGTGGAGGAGATCAGTGGGGTGGCCTTCATATTCAACCAGAAGTTCTTCCTTGACCTCAAGGAGGAAACGGGTCAGTTTATAAACCTAAAACTGACATGCATTCATTTAATTAATACTATAGGTTTGCACCAATAGCAAACAGCTCTGCAGTTCCTAAGAACCGTGAGCAAATAGGACGTAAATAATGTTAAAAGGTAACCGGGTAACAGTTGGGTTCCTGAATCATGACTCGCCTCTATTATTATGATTACAGGGATTGACTTGGAGAATATTGTTTACTACAAAGACAACACCCACTACTTTGTCATGACTGCTAAGAAGCAGAGCCTGCTGGACAAAGGTGTCATCCTAAACGTGAGTTCACTTTCTTTTTCTTTGTGTGCTAATGTTAGCTCTCATGAGGGACATATTGGAGAGTCCCAAGTGACATTACACAGTGCATACATGTGCATGTGTGCTATTAAAAGGGAGTGCAAGAGCATTGCATTACATGCTTTGTCAACAAGTGGGGGGATGTGAATGAAATGGTCTGTAATTGTTTGTGCCCACACATGTATCAACCCCTCACTTCTTTCCAACAACACACATGCACACGCACACTATCAGCTGGAGTTGCCAAACCTCAGGGAGCCATGGTCTTTGCAGGGATTAGAGGGGGTAACAAGGTTATTATTATACCATGGGGAAACTGCCTGGATCATATGAAGATGACATCTTAATAGAAGAGGCAGATGCCTCTTCAAGTATCTGCCAAATTATCAGGTACACACATATATAGATATAAAGATATAGAGATATCTATATATAACATGCTATCATGTTCACTCAACTACTACTCAACACTCAACATGCTTACGCACACAGAATCTCCACCAGTCCCTCCCTTATACCCTGAGCCTCTGTTGTGTGTACGTATGCATGCACAGGCCTGACCGCATGGCTCCTAAGTTATAAAATAAACGTTATCGCCTCACGTGTGTGTGTATGCAGGCCGGATGGTATTTAACTGTTATTGCTAATTGATTGTGCTTGGCAATATTTTCATTTACATTTTTAGCATTCGCTTGAGCAGTGTAAATGATTCATATTTACAAATGAATTAATTGAAATTGTGCAAAATAATTCTGAATAGTGATTTGATCTCTAAGACCTTCTGCATATCTTTAGTTCCGGAAGTACACTTTGATACATCAATACGTTGTTCTGAGTTGGCGGTACGATGTGTCCCCCCCGCAGGACTACATGGAGACGGAGCGCCTGCTCCACCGGGACAACATCGACAACGAGGCGCTGCGCTCCTACGCCCGCGAGGCGGCTGACTTCGGCACCAACTACCAGCTGCCGTCGCTGGACTACGCCGTCAACTCCTACGACCAGCCCGACGTGACCATGTTCGACTTCACCTCCATGTACGCCTCGGAGAACGCCGCGCTGCTGCGGGAGAAGCATGGCCGCCAGCTGCTGGTGGCGCTGGTGGGGGACAGCTTGCTGGAGGTACCATATGTGTGCAGGGTTAAATGTAACGTTAAGGCGATCCGTCAAGCTCAGCCATTTTGTAATATAAGAGTATGTATCTGTCTGAAACATCAGCTCAGTTTGTTCAGGGAAGAATGTGCAGAGGTGAAGCCTTGTTATTGTCTGTTGTCGTTGTCCTGTTTTCCGAGGGCAGCTGTGTACCCTGCGTTGAGCCCTCCTTCTCTCTGGTGTCTCCCCACTCATATCCCTCTGCGGTGTCTGCCCACAGCCCTTCTGGCCCATGGGCACCGGCTGTGCCCGTGGCTTCTTGGCTGCCTTCGATACAGCCTGGATGGTCAGGGGCTGGACCCAGGGCCGGAGCCCTCTGGATGTACTGGCTGAGAGGTGTGTTCAGTTGACTTGATGGCTGCATGTTGGGAAACCATCAGAGAAGATCAGTCATTCTCTCAAGTTATCAAGTTGTAATTTGGTTCACTTGCAAAACCTATAGTTGGTGCTACATTCTGCACTTTTAATAGATTTTGGAAGAATGTCATGGCAGTTATGACTTTCATTTGGATATTGGACATGACAGTCTAATATTAGATTACCGCGCTCGTATTTTAAATGACAGTCCAAGAACCTTGCTCCCTCATCCGTTTTCCTGTGTTTCTTGTGCCATGTTATTTAGCATCAAGTCA
>JAOSLM010000165.1:14505603-14520582 GCA_025629765.1 Eleginus gracilis
CAGATCCAATCGTTTTAAACTCCAACAGACACCCGCCTTCAAGTGAGTTAACGTTTGTCAATGGAGAGTGGCCAGACGCAAATTAAATTAAGTACAAGAGTCTGGTAGGACCAGGCTAACTTTGGACCCTATATTAATGTGAAATTGGAAATGTAGAGAAAATAAATAAATGACAGTGGCATAGAGCAACAAAAATGGGGTATGTATCCCCCTAGACTGGTCGGATTCTTCAATTCCATACGTCTTTTTTAATTCGTTGCCGATGAGGCTGACGTTCAGACTTGTTTCCTCAGATCCAGAGGGCACATTCAAATCTGTATTTGTTTGATCATAAAACTCTTTAAATGTTCATATGCACTTTTGGCTTTAGCGGTGGCTACGTTGTTGTTATTGTTCTCAGAAGCCTCATGCCGGTTACAGTAAATCCTCAGGTGCCGGTATACAGTGGGGGAGCGTCGTTCACTATCGCCAGAGGGAACGACGCTGACGTACACGCTCAGTAGCTTCAAACGGGTACCTTCAGTTCACTGTTCAGGAGCGTTCAATGAACACCGCTGCAGAGTGTGTGTGTGTGTGTGTGTGCGTGCGTGCGTGCATACGTGGCTGAGGAGAAGACTTGTTTTTCTGGGGGAAGCTGGTGACCATTCAAGGAAAAGATCATCTGCTTCTTGCTGAGGTCCAACAGGAACCCAACAGCATCACCTGAAAACAAGAAAATAGGAAAAGAAACCCAAAGGATCAAAAACAAGCATGGAGCGGGCTTGGGCTTAAAATACACTGTTACTGTCCCACCCAGAGGGCAACGCCATGGGCTGTTAGTGAACTGCAGACAATTGTTTTAGTGGAAATGTAGCGGAAATTAAAGCTGATTGGGTCCAAAACCCACGAATGGTGGCTGCGTAAAAGACACTTCAGATAACTGGGATAACTAGGATCTTGGTTTATAATATCCCACCGAGAATACGGTTGGCAATGAGTAAACAAGGTTTTGGGGGTACATTTTAAGAAGGTGTTGTGGCAGGATCTTCAATTGTTAAAAAGAAAGCGAAACCCTCTGCCCGTGTGTTAAAATGCTTTCAGGCTTTTCTCATTCTGTGCTAGGGCTTCTTCAGCTTCAGTAAGCGGAGGACAGGTGTATTGCATCAGCGCTAAATCAGCAGGTGACAGATATCAGCAGATATCATCCCATCAAATTCATGCAACAGCATGCATTAACCTATAGGGGTAGTCATCTGATGCAAACAAATATACGAGTGGTGTTAGGGTTTGGTTCTCCTTTAAGAGGTAATTGGAGTGAAAGTAGAACCCAGAATTAAATTACTTTATACCTTCCTTCCAGCAGGGGTGAGAGTGGGCTTTACTGCGGGCGTTGTACCAGATCAGCTGCCTGCAGCCATCGTATGCACATGAGTACTCATCATCTCCTATCCCGTAACCCTCCTGTGGGACAAAAGACACCATAAAACAAGAAAAACAACACGAAACCGACTCATAGTCGATAAATAATATGTAATCAAAGATGCTTCAAAAAGTTCTCACCGGTGGCAATGATGGAATGTTATAAATCACACATATGCCATGCAAAAATAGGTCTATAATACTAGCTTCTAATAAAACAAGATTTAGGAATGATCTGCTAAGTGTACCTAATTTTTATAAAGACTTTACAAATGTCACGGAGACCAATGATGAGCGATCCTATCCGACAGCCGAGACGTAAAACAAATGGATAAACGTCTTAAGCATACATGGTTGAGGAACTTGCTGTCCTTGGTGGCCCAGCCGATCTGCATCACCCCGGAGGTGATGACCGTCACCTCGTAGTACCACACGCCAGAGTCCACGCAGAACGTACAGCGCACGCTCTCGAAGGACGCCGCGTCGCACCGCGCCTGCAAGGCGGCGGGGTGGAGGGAGGGAGTGTGCGATTGGAGGAGGAGGATGAAGAGAGAACAAAATCCATTTAGACTGATTTAAAAAATATATATAATAATAATAAAATCAAATTATGACCCCATTATAGGTACCTTCAGATCGTATTAGTTTTCTTTTTAATAGTTTTAGCTTGGATTGTGTCCTCTTAGAAGACTTTTACTTCTGCCAAAATGGTTCCCATTTTGGCAGAATGTCCATCCATGGCCTTGTCCTTTAACTATTTATTCAAGGGCACTCACTGTATTATGGGTAATGAAAGTCCACCCACATGTCTGGTTGCTATGCCAGACTGCTACACATTTACTCTACATGTCAGGTAGCAATTTTTTTTTTACATTATAATTAATTCAATTTCTTCACCTCAGTATGCACAAGCAAACAATGAATGTTTGATTGAATAAAGAGCTCCATAAATTAGTACAACACAGCAAACTGTGGAACACAAAAGCCCACCTCCAGGCCTGTAGGTGAGATCTTCAGGTACTCGCTGACATCGTTGCTGTTCAGCATAGCGTTGATGTGCGTAAGGTTGACCTTCTCGTAGGTGAACTGTCGACTGTCCTTCAGGACTGGTTGGAGAGAGAGGCACAAGTCAATTTCACATTTCACAAATACACATTTTAATCAAAACAAGGACCTACATTCCATCAAGAAGGGTTACTTACAGAGGTTGTCCAGACTCCACTGGGAGCAGAATCCAACCTGCCTCTTCAGGTAATCAGACTGCTCCGCCCACAACTCCAGAACAGCGAGACGATCACTGATACACGAATCACACACGGTCAGCTTGTTTTCACCTGGACACAGGGGGAAAACACATAGAGATCGTATATTCTGTGCACGAATTGGAATTTATGTATGTTCCCGAGTGCATAATAGACTTTGTATTTGTAACAAAACGTCACCCCAGGCCATCAAACATCAAAGACAGAATTACCCACCATTTCACTAACCCTGTACTTTCACACACATAGCATGGGCTAATCAACAAAGGGGCAGGATGGTAGCAATGGTGTCGGATAAGAGTGGTGCTGACTTGAAATTTTATATGAAACCAGCACAAAAAGAAAAGGCCTATCAACGTCAAATACGGCAGTACACTGTGTCAAGCAAAGGTTATAGTGTTTGAACTTACTGGTCTGGGAGAACTTCTCCAAAGCAATGAGAGCAAACAGCATGACTGTAGGGTGGGCCTCCGAGCTCTGGAAAACCAAACAGAAGGCAAGAGTGAAGGGAAAAAGAGGTTAGTGCTTTCGCTATAATATCGAAGTTGAGAGTGCCACGTCATGCGGAATGTAGAAGTTGAGAGTGCCTACAATGCTTTAAATCACTCAATAGTGAAACTAATAATACAAAGTATTAAGTGTATATATAAATTGCCTTTACTTCAATTTAGACACAAAAAAAATGCATGGAACACAACAGTTTTATATAACCATATAATTGCTTGTTGACATTACCTAAACCAATGAACCAATTAAACAAAAGGTTTCCTCTGGGTGAGGCTCACAGCCTGAGTCGCCATGGTAACTGAACTGAGAGTAATCTAATTGTAGTACTTGAAAGCAAAAATTCTGGCATTCCCTGAATTCTGACTTAACATATCTGGTTAACCTGGAAATGCAGCTTCTTCTAACAGTGTGTTGTTTTTGAATGACTTATTTGAGGGGCAGAGGAAAAAAAGTTAAGATTTTCTTCGCTTGTAGAGGTTGTTTGAGTCACCCTTTCATTTTCTACACTAGGCAAATACTAATACAGTCATCATTTATAAAATATCTACCTTTTTTGATAGTTGAATCATACTACTATAATAGCAGGCCTGTCGCACCAGTTACTCATGTGCGCATGTGCCAAGCAGCCTACAGCTCACAAACACACCGCAACCATGCACATACACACACGCACGAACATACACGGAAATGCACCACACGCGCACACACCAACCTGGTCTCACAGGAATCCGTGAAATGACCACGGACGCTCAACTCAAAATCCGTGGAATCTTCACGGAAACACGCCAATTTCCGTGATATGGCCACGGATCTCCGTCTAAACGACGAGTCGACCACGGGCGCTTAACTCAAAATCTGTGTTGGCCTCACGGAATCACTTAAATTGTCTGTGATATGCCAACGGAATTTCCTCCAATGCAAGTTGATGACACTCATATTCTGTGGCACACACACAGATCCCCGTCTCAACGAACTAGTCGACCACGGGCGCTTAACTCAAAATCCGTGGTGGCCTCACGGAATCACAATATATATATATATTTTTTTTTTATTATTATATACAGGGACCACCAGACCTCGAAGCAACGAAAATGGTCTATTAAATTCAAGATGGGTGCATGGGCGAGAATAGGGATATAGTGCCATACCGTCAAAATTTGACACAATCATTCATTCATTTCACGAATCCCTGGGAGACCAGGTTTACTCGGCCGTTGAGACGGGGATCTGTGTGTGGGCCACGGAATGTGAGTGTCACTAACTTGCATTGGAGCAAAATCCGTGGCCATACCATGAAAATTGCCGTGTTTCCGTAAGGATTCCACAGATTTTGAGTTAAGCGTCTGTGGTCATTTCACGGATTCCTGTGAGACCAGGTTGACACTGACACTGACACTGACACAGACACACACAGTGGAAATGAGGCAACAATGTGTAAACGGTCTATCTTAATCCATAGGGTCTCAACCAATAAAAGGTTAATGTTAAAGTGATTGAGTGGTAAACATGCTCACCAGGCTCTCCAGAAGATATTCCAGAGTTCCAGGGCTCAGTAGTCCGATACTAGCGGGTCCTAAGAGAAGGAATAACATGATATTCTTAAAGAAAGGGTGGGTCCGTCAAACATCAAGCCACCATTTCAAACCCATTACTATTCTAAAACAGAGAATTCTTCATTATTTCTGGTGCTGTGCTTATAAGGCATATTGTGATGCAATTATATGATCAGCTGCTTCTGGCTGGGTCGTCTACAAGTCGGGTTACTTGTCAGCGGCGCATCACAGGTAGCCTAATAATCACAGCGCCGAAAATAGTGAACTCTTTTTAAAGATCCCATATCATGTTTTTTTTAGGGTTAATAATTATATTTGGGGGTACTACAAGGATATGGGTACATGCCTGTATGTAAGAAATGCCACTTATTATTCTCACACTGTTAATTTATGCAAAACCAATTTCAGCGTCTTTCAAAGACTGACTGATTTCTATCATGTTGCATTAAGCATGATATCACCCCTTTAATAAGAGACTATTCAGAACAAATTAGAAATCTTGGAACCTACTCAAAAGTGTGTTCACCTTACAGGAACAGGAGCTAGGCAACTGTAACTCTTCAATTTAATGGAAGCTGCTATCAGAGAGCAAATGCTAACCCTGTGCGCTCCCATTCTTGATGCACAATAATATTATTTTTACCATGTGTGTAGACAAGTGAATATATATATATAAATATATATATATATAGCAAACAAGTGTATGACAGAGTACTGCAGCCTTAGAGACGTGGAGCTACACTGTGGCCAGCAGAGGGCTGCTTGAGAATCTATTTCAGTAAGACTGTAATATTATCTTGTAGCGGACTTGACCATTGCATCTGAAAGTACTCCAGGCTCTGTCATTATCTAGAGAAGCCAAGCCAAATCCCACAAAGTCAGCTAATTCCCCCGATCTGGAGCTTGTGCCTGCGTGTCCACGTTGGTGTGCTGTAAACACCACACACCACTTGGAGGAGCTGTGAGGTCCAGGGAATGTCAGTGTGTCCATGTGTTAGTATGCGTGTGTGGTCATGTGCTCATGTGGTGTGTTTGTGCGTCTGGTCATGTGCCTGTGAGCGCCTGAGGAAATGTGCGTGGGCGTGTGCGTGTATGTGTCGTACCAGCCAGTTTCTCTGCCAGGCAGCCCAGGACAGCGGTGGTGTTCCTGTGTTTTGCCGGGCTGAGAGCATCCTGACGCGCCACGGTTGAACTCAGACTCAACATGTCTGACAGCTTCTGGAGAGCATCCTACAAACAGAGACCACATTAAGAACCTGAGGTCGTCTACGGCACAGAAACACACATTTTTACATGAGTTTGTCTGCCCCATGGATCATCTGGACACCTTTTTGTATCACTCTTTAATCCTTCATTACTATCTCTACAAAATATGGAGCAGGTACACACCTTGGTGGGTAAGGGGCACTCGTCGAGCAGGAGGGTGATCACAGCAGGACCCAGGGGATCGTCTAATGGAATCACTCGGATTAGAGACTGCACAACCTCTAGCCAGCCGTCGTCTGGAGAGACATTATTACATTTGATGGGTCAGAAATGAGCCGGGAGAGGTCTAAACCGTAATTCATACAGAGGCGGACACTGTCAACTAGAAGATATTCCCCTAGAGAATAACCACAAACACATAACAATTGAATAATAGTATATCTATTCTAGTCATTTTTGCCGCTAGTGTTCTCTTAATCAAACAATAACAAAGGATGTAGTTTGATGATGCAATGAAGCAACATGGGAACATGAATTACGCAAAAATCATGTTCACGGACAAGTTCATTTATTCACCTTACGTCAAGTGACGTTAACTTGCTCGCCTACCATTAGATGACTACCCACAGCTATATATTATGATTTGTGGGGTAGACAAGCAAGGTTATGCATGGTCAAAACAGTCACACAAAAAAAAAAATGTTACCATAGAAATTACTTGTTTGACAGAATTTGATTCTACTTGTGGATGTAGCTGACGAGGGGGGAGTTGACAATGTTGTCGTTTTTAGGTTAAGATGGAAAGATCTTGGATATAACAGAAATTCACGCTCTGAATTACATTGATGTAACCCGGAGAACGAAAGACGAGATCTTCGCTATCTATCTATACACCCACACACACCTGCAAAGGTGTTGTTTCTTCAATATTTCTACACAAAAAGATATCATATGCTGTTTAACTTCCGGGGAAACACTTAAAATACGTTATCCAGTAGAGACCTTTATTGAGAAGATAGATCGATAGCGATCTAGCGTACTACAGTGTGAATGCAGTGTTTTAATGTATTGCACAATACAGACTTAACTTGGATGGGTCATTTTCTATTACCTTTTTCGGCCAGAGACAACGACAGATCAACGATCGATGATGATTCCCATACATTCACTTATTTCATTGTAGAGCTGTGTGCAACACATTGATTCGCTACCTCTCTCTCCCTCTCACCAACACACCATCCGTGAATAGCCCCTCCTCTCTGTGCACACTCTAAATCAAGACAATCATTCGCAGGAGGAAGGTTTGTTGTTGGCTTTTCCCCGCAGAGAAGACGGCTGGCCATATTCATTAAAATAATCAATCCCGTGTTCACGATCAGTATGAGGGATGCTAGCTTGGCATCGCCAGAATGGAACCTCTCTGATCATTTCCGATTTCCAAGTGGTGTCCCCAATGGGTGCAGACAAAAATGCCTCTGGATGCAATGGGATAGGCCTACAACCAATCATAGCAGCAAAGCGGGTGACGCTGCATTGAGCAACAAAAACACTTTCTTCTCAACAAAAGCAACTAGTGCAGTCGTTTGTTATTCTTTTAGTGTTACTATACCAACCCGTTTGTTTAGAACCATCTTGATAGCAGATTCAACAGACTGTTCTACATCAGCAACAGCAATCTTTGTTGTTGTTGAAAATGCCTCCACGGCACAGTCATCGTATTTATCCTGCATCATATTAGATAAATGGTTGTGGTTGATCTCATACCGGGAAGAAATGTTTTTGTATGGGGAGGGGAGCCAGATCTTATCTGCAGAACAAATGAATCACGGTATTATAAACAACCTTATTCATGCCATGCAGTTCTTTACCTTCTTTTAATTGTTGTAGAGCTAGCGAGATCCACTACTAAACAGAACTGTATCACTTTTAAACCATTGGGAACTAATTGAAACGCGAGATGTCTACAGTTTAATTGCATATTAGTTAGGTTATTATTTAGTGAAGGTAAATCTATTCAGTAATTCTATTGTAGAAATAATGAGAAGATTATGAATTTATAGGGAGGAGCACAGCTGCCTGAACGGGGATCACATCGCTTTTATTCAGAGCGTGAATATCTTTTGAATAACAACTCCCAGTATCCCACATTACTGCTTGTGCTCACATGCATAATATTAATGGGATGCATACCCACATACACAAACATGCTACTACATATTGGAACACAGGTCAGTTTAACATATCACAATAAAAACACTCACTGCTCAGAGTTTCACAATTCTCGGGTAGTAAATTAATTGACGGGTTTACCATTGTATGCCAACACCCATCTTTCTTACCTGTTTCTGCCATCTCATGCAAGGTGATCATGGAGTAGGGGGGCTCTTGTTCACTACAAAACAAGAGAATATTAGGTTAATATGGCCTTTGTATTGCACTCACATACACAACATTCATGGCAGTATTTTAGCTATCCATAGTTTGGGGCATGTTATAAGCAATTTATAAATGTCATATATATACATTACGCAATTATAATATGTTCATTGTGAGGGAGACTTTTAAAGGGGCTTTTTCGACTAGATGATACAATTATTGTTATGAGCTATCAGAACCCATGTAATCTGAGAAGTATAACCACTTAGCCTATTCCTATTATTTAGGTGCTTTCCTAGAATCATTACGTAGCCTAATTGATACTTAAACTGTCCAGACAAGTTCAGGCAATTCAATAATACAATACAAATAACGATGACGATGCTTGGACAAAGAATATACAGTAAACATCCAACACTATCATCAGCTAGGACAACAAAAGTATTTAATATAACTGTGGACAAGCAACATTACGTTCACACATTTATCAATTGGCTGATGATATATTAAAAACAGCTTGAGGATTTTATGTTATATTATATTAACTTTGACGTCTCTGACTTGAGATAAGCAGAAGTTAACTAATTATTTCCTCTGGGATCAATAAAATAATCTGTATCTGTTCAACATCAACTTTCCGTGCAAGATCAAAAATCACATTTCCGGGAAATAGCTGCTTTAAGCTGCATCATCAAACCTAATGCACTTAAAGTCCATGAGTAAAAGTCGCTCATGTCAGATTCTTAAAGGGGAATACTACAGGGATGAGCTGCAGGACAAAATGACTGGAAATTGTGACAGTTGTTATGATACTAGTTCTGGACTTACTTGTCCACAAGAGTCCTGATGACAGAGAGTGTATCCAGCACCAGCCCGTCTACGTTCTGTTTCTTCCGTCTCGGCTCATGGGGTCCCCGCCCGCGGCGCGGTGGTCTCACCGGGTCTCTCGGCCGGCTGCTTCTGGTCTCGCTAGTGTCTACGGTGGCTCCCGTTCCCTGATCCACCCGGCGGGCCTGCCCTCGGACGGCCCTCGATGACCCGTGGTAGTGGTCCTCCAAGTCACTGTCCTCTCGGCACACACAGCTGTTACCCATAGTTAATGTGCCGGAGACGGCCCTGGCGAGGGTCTCCCAGAATGAACGAGGGGGTTTGGAGGAGGAAAGGAAGAGCAGAACCTGCACAAGGCTCCTGCAGGCACAGAAAGTGATCCAAGCTGCTACTATCATATCATTTGGAGCCCTTGGTTGTGTGGGAGTCTTGTCCCAATTGACCAGGTGGGATCAGTGGTGCTGATCATAGCGTGGCCTAGCGGGGAAGCCAAATTCTTTGCTCCTTTCAATACTCGTTATGGTTGGTTAAATGGGCTGTGACAAGCTGGTGAAATGCAATTGAGAGAGCTCTAGATATTATAGATGTTACCGACACAGGGTCCAACTTTCCCCACTGTCTCCCACACCTGAGAATAACAGAGAGAACCATGAAAATGTTATCAAAAAGGTATACCACCTTCATTTTTCTCATAGTCCGAGTTCTGCGTTGTCCACACTTAACTGTAGACATCTATAACAATATAGCCAACTCATCGATCACATATTTGATCTTTTAAAGACCTCCTAAGTAAGTCTTGTTTTTTTCATCCTGTCACAGTACTGGGAAAGCTGTACCTAATGCTGAATATCATATGGAATGAAGTAAAGAATTAATCACATTACTATTTACACTTCCATCATTAATGTTGGATACTAACTATACTTATTTTTTGTCGAGGACAGTCAGATCTCTTCAATGGCTAATAACATGAACACCGCTACGGTATAATGATTGCATAAAGTATGATTTGAAAAACGCTAAGTTATTTAGATGGTAAGCTATTTAGCCACCCACAAAGCTTGTAAAGTGGAAGAGGCGTGTAAGCAGAAATCAAATGTCAGTCCCACCTTACACCCGGGCTTATTATTACGTTAACACAAATAATAAAACAAAGATATTTGCCCAAGACCATTACTTACTTGAGATATACGTGTTCAAACGGAATCCACCAAGAGGTGTAGCTTGAAGTAGCCCACAGTGTATAGGGTTCAGCAGACTCTTGGTTATGATGTTAGCAAGCTACACAAGTTAGCTAGGATTGGTAGCAATTTTCTACGCGTAACGATTTAACAACGGACTATTCAGTCAGTTTTTGTAATTTCGTACAATACAAATATTTGTGACTATGTACGCTTCGATATGAATACACAATAATAATAAAATTTGACGGTAGCAAGCGTTTCGCATACACACACACTATAAGGCTAGCGGCGCAAGCTAAGTTCCGTAGCTTTAGCTCCAGTAGGATGTGGATGCGGAGCCTGGGCGGCTGACGACTAGGGGTGTAACGTTACTGTTCTCCAAACAAATACCATACAAAGGAGTCACTACCACAACTGTTGCATCGAGGCTTTGTTGTGGACCTGATCACAATCACATGAGTTGGCAATTTGTACTTGTAGGGCAAATGTGTTTGTATTTTCTTTTATGTATTTACTGTAACTGTAACATTTTATTTGTCAGTTCAACCTTTATTATGTTGATAAATAAAATGGTAGTTATTTAAGGCCTACTTTGCATATCTTGCATATCTTATATTCAGGGCTCGGTACATTTCTTAGACTCAGATGCCAAAGTATTTTTGCAAGCTTTATTTGTATGTTTTATTTTAATTACATCAGACAGACTTTGACTCTAGAAGGAGATATCTTGAAATCCTTTTACACCAAGCAATTACTAGATCTAATGAAATATTTGTGGATATGTTTTGTAGTTCTATCCTACATATATACAGTTCCCTAAACGATGTCATCCCTAAGGTTCCACTGATGTAATGCACGATGATGTCGTTAGTTATGAATAGATTCAAAACACATTGAGTTGAGATTTAGAAAGAGGAAATGGCAGTCATTTGGAACTAATGAAACTTGAGGTATTCAGTCATGTTTATTGATAGCTATGTTGTTCCATACAGTTTGGCAGAATCATAACTTGATGTGATTACACCAAGACTGTATACCTAATAATAGCCTACAGTGCTATAGGAATAGGCCTAAACAATTACTAAACAAATTTGCTGATGAAACGTAATAGGCTGATATACAGTAGATGAACAATTTATTATAAATCTCGGTAAGCACAAACAGCTCAAAATATTAGATGTATAGCCCAACATTAGAGTATTCAAACATTGTGCAAGTTGCAACAAATGACAAGATAATGCATTCTGTAGCTGTTAATAGTTTTCAAACTAGTTATAAAGAATGCATAATTTGTGCTACAACTTAGGTCAATCATGTACCCGGCTTATGTCCAGAGATGTGTTGAAGCAGTTGTCACGATACATGCCGCATTTCCCCAGGTCTCTGGAGAAGGTCTGTGTCAGAGGATGGTAGGTGCACGGAGAGCTCTCAGAGGTCGGCCGCAGCGCCCCGTACTCGCTCGAGGTGGTCTTGAACCAGGGACTGAAGCCTCGCCTCGCCGGGGACGTTTTGGTATTCACCGAAATCATGCACGAAAAAACGGGATTTCCTGCATTGAAGCATGCTGGTGCTTGGTTACGGTCTCCCTGGTGGTCTTCAACAGATGACATTCCTGGCAGTGTCTATTAAATTAAGAAAAGCCTCAAACATATGTGACGTAGCGTTCACCGCCTATAGCACCCAACACATCTCTCGTCAAGTCAGCAACTTAACATGTTTTTAGACTATATAATTCTTCCCAATGATTGACTGAATAACTCAATAAAATACATGCTGCTGGATTAACTTTTTAACATACTGCTGTAAAGCTGTCTGCGTATATATTCATTACCTTGATTCCAACCGCAACGTCAGGCTGGTGTTTACGCCAACTGTGACACTAGCAACCAGTCCCAAGTTACTATGGAGTCAGTTACTAGGCAACCAGCGTTCTACAAAACCAGCGTCCCTACAACGTTGGCTGCTATTGGTTGGCAAGCATCAAAGCACATGAAGGCGGGTTCCTATGACGCACATTTACCGCGACTGGATACCGCGACTTTTGGTTGAGAATAAGTGATGGGCAACTTCAGCTGATCTACCTTTCTCTGACAGCCACATTATAAAAACATTGATATAATTAATGTATAAGGACACATTGTAATAAAATAAGTAGCAAACTTTAGAAGATGGACAGTGAATTTCAACGAGATGGAAGGGTCCTGGACCTCACCGATGATGCTTGGAGAGAAGACCGACTGCCGTACGAAGATGTCACTATCCCTCTGGTAGTTATTTGTTTAAATGATTTGTAATGCAAACTTAATCTTACTAACCAATGTGCCCGTTATGCTGTTAAGTAACACTATTTGGTAGGCCTTCGTGTATTAATTAGTAGGATAATGCTGAAATTACAAGGAAGTGGGAATGAACAGCATGCATCAGGGATTTATTACTGTTTAAGTCATATTTCTGGTCGTCTTTGTTCCGCAACAGAGTGAACTGCCCGAGGCTGAACAGGATAATGGCGGATCAACAGAGTCTGTGAAAGAACAAGAGATGAAATGGACGGACCTGGCCCTTCAAAGCCTCCACGAAAACACCCACAACACTGGAACGTAAACGGACTCATCAAATGTGTCACGTCTTGTCTTGTCTCTATAGCATGCCACCAACATGCTCTTTACACGGGGTTAGCGGTATTTTCCAGAACTTGTAAACAAATGTTTCGAAATGTCAATAAGTCATGTATTGTAACCTTGAAAGCACAATACATAAATCAAATGTCAACACGACAAAGCCCGACCTCTTTTTCAATCATTAAGTCAAAAAAACAAAATGGGCACTATAGTCTGTACTGATTTGAATCATAGAACAGTAGTGTTTTACATTGTTAAAAGTAAAGTCAGAATGCATGTGTCTAAATGCAATCTTGATCAGAAAACTATACTAATTTCCTAGTTTGTAATCCAGCCAAATATGTATAATGTATATTACACTGTCACATTGGATTGAGAACATAAGCAAAGCAACAAAAAAAAGGGGAGGGCTAAGTAATTTGTATTAAGACTGACTGAGTGGGATTCAATCAACCCTGCACTTAGTTTAGTACAACAATATATTTCTTTAGATTCATAGCCTTAAATTAAATCATAATTTAAACAATCATGATAAAGAATTTCCATCATTGCAAATCAATGACATGTAGCTCACGTGTCCTATAAAAAAAAAAAACCTAAAATTCACTTTAGTTAGTTTGGTTTATTAAAATGAACTCCAGAGTTGTTATTCTAGAGTTTTCCGGAGGAATTCAACAAGGAGATGTTGTGGAAAACCAAAGTCCATCTGGATCAACACAAATCCCTAGCACACAAAGAAGGGGAGAAGAGAAATATTACAATATTTGAACAGTATGATTTATTTAGTTTTTTTATGTTCAAAGTTCAAATAACTAATTTAAATAATTTCCAACTCACGTTCTGAGGAAGCACTTCAGGGTTCACAATATCAAACAAGTTGGCTCCCTGCTTGTCCAACAGCCTTGTCAGCTCAGGCTCCAGAACTAGAGCACACAACAAAGACACATACAGCACCAACATCAACAAACTTTAAGGTTTGGTCATAAAAAAAAAAAAAAGGTTCAGGATCTTACCAGACAAGATCTTTGGGATGCCAATCTTCTCCACAGTCTCTCTTAAGTACTCTTGCTGCACTGCATCTAGCAGCTATAGGAAGGGTTTGGTTCCATAACAAGGAAACAGTAACAAAACAATCAAATGGGTATCGTGTTGAATAACCAAGGTAAAACGCATTAAAAACAACCAAACAAAACAAAGAAACGATGAAACATTGTGTACCTGTTGGTTCTGTTGAAGCTCTGACTTCAGTATAGTGATTCTAAAGGAAACAAGTCATCAACGAAGAACTTACACAAGGGCAAACACAAGGAACAAAAACTATGCTACAAAATGTGGTTTTACAGGTATTTAAGTAGATAAAAGCCTTGGGGAGTGGTCTTACTCAGAGGCGTTACCATGGAGAAACAGCTTTTTTTCAGAGTATGAAGCGGTGACCATCACTTCGACCCCCTTAATCAAACAGAGAAAAGGTTTACATACACAATGTTTCTTTGTCTCCTCCAAAACAGAATCCGAATTGATTACTATAATGGATGCACCAGTAACACTTTTCCCACAGCGAATGGCATTAACTTTGTGTGTATATTGATTAGCAAAATAACATGTGTATTGGCTGATATCCAAGGCTGATCCTTTCCAATTATTTGTTCTAATATTCTAGATTGAGGCCATTCGTATGGGGTTAAATCATGTGTAATATTTACATTCCCCTTGGAGCTATCCAACATGGATCTATGCGAAAGAGCATCAGACAGTTGTTAGGGATACATATTATGAGCCTGGTGCATCCCTAATTCCCTTTGTGGGGTCTTCACCATTTGGAAGTAGAGGGTGGGTGTGAGAGGATTTCCACATTGGAGCATCCCAGACACCTCGGTCTTGACACTGGTACCACTGGGAGAGGTTTTCAGCAATGGGGTGGAGAAGCTCCACACACTGAGTACTGGAGGAACGCTCTCCCCCAGACACTGGGATAATACACACACACACACACACACACACACACACACACACACACACACACACACACACACACACACACACACAC
>JAOSLM010000165.1:14587508-14599218 GCA_025629765.1 Eleginus gracilis
ACCAATTTGTCTTTAACAGAGTTACAGCTATAGTCTTCATAGGCTGAAGAACATGGCTTCCATGAAATAACTAGTCACCATCTTACCTTCTGCAGTAATCCAAGTGCAGCGATGCCGTCCCTGGAGTTCCGGGCCAAGGCCACGGCTTCCAGCAGACTTCGCAGGGCTTGTGTCTGAGGGTTCAAGGCCAGGGCTGGAGGGATGGCATGGAGGTGCTGCTCCAAGTCCGCCATGCACTTGTCGTAGATTTGAGCAACATCATCAGTAGCCCATGCCTGTTGCTGTTGCCAGATAAGGATGTATTGTTGGAATGTATTGGTTAGAAAGGCATAATTTGTGACCAAGTTGAAGCAAACAATCTCCATCAACACAGATAAAATAGTCATGGAGCGTATTTTTTTAAATAAATAAAGCCACATTTTCTGTAAACTGCAAATTACACACTCCTTGGTATAAGCCACATCTTTGCCCACAACCAAAATGCTTAAATGTTCAGCCCACTGCTGTTGTGAAACTAAGCAAAACAAATGTAATAGTACAATGTTCCTTGGGGACACAAGTCCCACGTTGCTGGTCAAAGGATGTTTGAGTAAGCAGCATGGACAATGCCGAGTCAAGCATTAATAAAACTCTGAACTTTTTGCAAGATTAAGAAAACAAGGCATTTTTATTTTGCAAGCAATTCATTTAGGCTGGAGGCAGGAGGCTTTGATTTATCGTTCATGAACTGGGGAACATGAAAGAAAACTGTCCTTTTTATGTCAGTTATGAAGTGAGGCCAATGATTATTTCTTGACAAGGTTATTTTTTACCTCGCAAACTAGTAATTAGCATTTACGCTTTACATCGTGACTGCATAATGAACTTCAAATTAAACCAAGCAAACCAATGAAAACTAGGCAGATTTATTTGACTTCTTTGTTTGCAAAAATCGACCTATAATCACTCCAGAAAATAAGCTGCATCAAAAGTTTTGTTTCGTAAAATCGGGACACAAGCCGCATACGGTACCTAAAAATAAAAAAATGGTATTGGTAAAATAAAATAACCAGAAAGAAACTCAATTGTACAACACAACGTACCTTCATGGGTTGGGCGAGGAAACCGGTGGGTTGAGAGAGGTCATTGCTCGGGAGGAAGCCTGGCACATTCCTGGCAAACTCCTCATAAACGGCCAGTTGTTTTGGGTCCACTCCTCCCACCTACACCATACAAATACAGTTAGCACGACCGTCCCATGCCTTTTGCCCACTGAGGAAATCCTCTTGGAATACAAGCATTAATAGCCGTATAGGACTGTATGCCTTGACCCACCTTGAGTCTGATCTGTTCAGGCATACGCTCAGCCTGGTAGGTCAGCACGACAGGGTCACAGTAACGACGGCCTTCCTGGCGCGCATGCTTCCTCAGCTCAAACTCCTGGAAGAAAATTCAACATCCAAACGAGTCAGACCCGCCCAATAGTTTCACTCTCCAAAGAAAACAATGTAAAAGAGTCAAGGATGGAACAAAATAGGGCTGCTCGATTATGAAAAAATTAAATAATATCAGTCACGATTATTGGTCAATATTGAAATTATTAGATTTGATTATTTTTGAGTTTGAAAAGCTGATGCATTTATTCAGCATTTCTCTCCCCAAAACACTTAGTAACTGAGAAACTTTGCCTTAAAGAAATACACAAAATGGTCAAAAAGAAAATGTTAAAATCTAAAATAACGTACAGATATGTATCCAGCTGTAAAAAAAAATAATTTAAAAAAAACCAAAACTATTATATTAGTTTTGTGATCGTTTGACGCTAAAAATGTATTTATTGCCCAGCCCTAGGACTAAATATAAAACCACATTTGTTCATGCTGAAACAATGTACATTATTTACAAACTACACAACCATTCTCGGCCCAAATAAAAGCCTTACAGTGGCCAATCTCTTGTCCATCTCAGGTCCAGCCTTCTCTACAGCCGTCTTCTGGATGAAGCAGCAGGCCAGTTCACAGTTGTCCTGGGCAATCCTGGCTGCAGCCTCCTCCATCATCTCCCTCTGCTGAGGGGTAGGAGCCTGCCAGGACAACAATTGGAGCAGGTTTAGGAACAAGTGGAGACCTCTTCAAAGCCAACTCTTGTATGTCATCTTCAGTCATCATTTTCATGACGACTGTGCCGTTCATGCCCCGTCAGGCACAAGTGCTTCAGAAAGTCTTATGGTCCGAC
Source organism: Eleginus gracilis (assembly GCA_025629765.1). Taxonomy (NCBI): domain Eukaryota; kingdom Metazoa; phylum Chordata; class Actinopteri; order Gadiformes; family Gadidae; genus Eleginus; species Eleginus gracilis. The sequence continues at coordinate 14,589,723 of JAOSLM010000165.1, forward strand.
CTACCCTCAGTGCTGCAGCAAAGCTGTTCTTGAGGTTGGTGGCGATGCTCATGAGGAGGGGCTCCCGGCAGGTGATCATCGCCATCCCGGCGGTCAGGTTCCTCATCATGTGGTGTGCCGCTACACGCATTCGAGACTCCTCCGAGTCCAGAGCAAAGTCCTTCCTCACAATCTGCTCACAGGTTGTCATGGCAATTTTGATGGACCGGTCAACCACAGGGTGCACCAGCTCCTGGACGGCACGCTCTACTGACTGCCGCACACACTGCTTTAGCTGAGGGTGGGCCTGCAGCAAGGGGATCTAGCATAGGACAGAAAATGTTCAGGTGAAAACCATCAAAGGACAGATCTATAAACAAGAGCTAGAAACTGGAATGAGGTATAGCAATGGGAGGGGCAGCATAAGCCACTTAAACCATAAATTGTAATACAAAAGACGAGGAATCTGGCACACTAGCAGTACATGTCTAACATTTTACTTCCCCAAAATATGTCAAACTGTAACTGAGGAGCATTTTAAGAACGCTGATGACCGTAACTTCCATCAGGCTCAGCCAGGTCGAGGCCTCATACGTACGTTGATATTGATGTTGATGTGCGGGGCCAGGCCGGCCAGAGCGTAGACATTAATGTCATGATAACTGAACTGTGGGGTGGGGGGCCCCGTAGTTGTGCAGGCGGTGGTAGTGGCAGCAGGGGTAGAAGGTGCAACTGCAAATGGAAGAAAGTCTCCTGTTGGTTACAAAACGCTATTTTGATTAAAATCATGGAAGGGGAAGAAGCACCGCCAGGCTGGATACAGAGCAAATCAAGCAGAAATTATTCACGCACAAACCTCGTCAAAGGCTCAAAGTACAACTGTATATGCAGATACAAAAATAAAACCATCAGACTCAACATTCAGACTTGAGGAACAGACACTGAAAAAGGAGAGCAGAAATTTAAAATGAAATTGAGAGCATTCAGCCGTGAACCCACCTGTGGTGACAATAGGGAGCATCTCCTCTGGAGGCTTGGCCTCTTTCTTTGGTGCAGACAGCTGCTCCTCCAGGCTCTTCAGCTTGTCTTTGTCCTTCAGCAGCGTACCCGGCTTAAGATCGTTAATGTCCAGAGACAAGTTCTTACAAAGAACTTCAATCTCAAACTTAAGGTTAAGCTGCAGAGAAAGAAACCATTGATAAAACATTGGCTCAATGAAATACACAACCTTTACAGGTCACTTTATAAGCCAGTTGGCTAGGAAGCCAGTTTGCCTTGTTCACAAACTACCTTATTAACTTTCAGCTGACAGTCAGATAATTTTTTATCTGACTGTCAGCTGATTCAGCTGACAGATTCAGCTACAAGTCTGGCTTCTGTCAAACCCTTGTGTTTTAACTTGATGGTGGTGCATATTGGTAAACCCCCTCACCTTGAGGTCATGCTCCTGGTGCAGCTCTGCTAGAACATTCATGATGGCCATGGTCCAAGGGTTCTGTGGTCTGAAGACCTACAAATGCACAAAGACATGTAATTTCAACTCAATCAAATTTAAGCTTTTCATTTTTCATCAGTACAAGTGAGAAATACAATTTAATGATGAGTATGTCGTCATCAAATATCCTTTTCTAGTCAACCATAGGGTATAAAAGAGCTGATCAGCCCCTTTATTGAAAACAAAAACAACGTTTACTGTAGAAGCAGTAAGACCATAGCCTATTCTACTTACCACACTGCGTAAGCTGGATTCCAGTACTTTGGCCACAAAGGGAACAACGTACAGCAGTTCTTGCTGACCCTTCACATAGGCTTCCAGCAAGAGAGACTTCACTTCCAGGTCCTACGAATGAAACCGATTGGCACAGGGATTGATTTAATGGCACCAAGGTCACAAGAATGTCTAATGAATCGTACTATTAAACAGATGCAAATTAAGTGACTGACCGTGTACAGAATAGGCTTATTCTTGGCTAGGGTGATCATGCCCAGCCAGTGACCCAGGTTCTTCAATAGGGAGCGATCAGAGAAATTGGCAGCAGCCTTGTCCGAGGTCAAGAGCACCTATGATACAAAATTAGAAACAGAGTTTAGATGAGGCACCTGGGAAACATTTATGACAATGTGTATTCAACCAAAAATGCCAATAACATCTGGGTTTAATTCACACAAATGGCAAATGTGTGTGGGAGGGGAAAGGTCATTAACTGAGACTGAAAGGTTAAGGAATAAACATCTACTAAGCACTCACAACATTATCTAAAAGCTATTCATGTACCCTGATATTTCTGTAGGTTTCACTGAGGACCATCTTCCCAAAGTCTGGGTTCTTCAGCGTGTCCAAGAAGTTGGAGTACAGGCTGTGGAAGTTTGGCTCGATGCTGACACGCTTCATCACCAGGTACTGAGACACCCAGGGCATGAACTCCTCCTTCACAGTTTCCTTCAGCTCCTCCACCTGACCAGAGAAACGGATGTCAGATTCAGCCCAAGTTCACAGAGTTACATTGGGTGAGGCCACATGGCTGAAGATTTCTACTATACCTTCTGTGTCATGTTCGACTGAGACAGGTTGTTGAAGATGAAGGCGATCTTTTCCTGGACGTTCTCTGGCGGCTCTACAATCCTCTCCGTCTGGTCGGTGGCTACCAACAGTGTGTCTATGTTGGTTGTGTTTATTGAGGGCTGTAGACAATTATAAGTTAAATGAATTACCTTTGTAATCAGATTACAACATATACTGGAATTTCAAAATCTGTGTACATTTTGTGTGTTCTGGCATCAGAACATAATGTGGATGAACTGCAGAAAGGCAACTACCATAAAAGAGGAATAAAAAACAGAATCTGAAAAAGCATTGTACCCCCAATTTTCTCTTTCGCACTAGCCTGCCCACAATGCTGTCTGCCTTTTGTGTGGTTCACGTGTAGACCGTGTTTCCACACGACCCGATGCATAATCCCAACAAGGATTATTAATGTAATTTAGATGTGTATGAACATGTATCCAAGCGATACTGTATCCATACTTCTGAGAGATATTTTGAGAGGTGCCCTTTGGCCAGCCGTTTTTCTAAATGAATGGAAGCTCTCAATATTTGTAGCATGGGAATAGAATATTTTCCGACATACAGAGGGAGATAGGTCAAATATAAACAGTGGGTATATATGACAAGAGTCAAAGCAAATGCAATATAGGCTTGAAGGACAACTAACCAAGTTAAAAGTCCACACCTACTTTAACAGGGCTGTCGAATGCAATTCCCTCACTATACTGCCTTACCTTTGCAGTGGAGTGGTTCAGCTGAACACAACGTAGTACTTGCAATTGTATATGTGTATTTTTGTTAAATATGATATAGAAGTAGGTAAAATAAATCAAACACACCATTATAGTACTTACGGGCACATCCTTCTTGAAGCCGCTGGGTGTAGGTCTTGCGATTGTAGTGGTTTTGGCCACAGTAGTTGTAGCGGTGGTGGTGGTGACCAGCGTGCTAGCCTGACCAGGCTGCGGGGCTTTGGGCACACCAGGCTGCTGGGACTGAGCTTGGACCTGAGCCAGTGCTAGGCTGCCTGGGGTAGTGATGGATCCTTGCATCTTCACCGGAGGGTCCCGTGACTGCTGGCCATACTCGATATACTGTACACACAGGATATGGAAAGTGCAGAGCGGGAGACTTATTTATCTTGGAGTTGCATTCTTTGGCCCAAACCAAGTCTGGGACAGAGTAAGAAATCATTAAAAATCAAAACTGGGAAAGGGGAAGATTAGGGAAACCTGTTTACCTCTTGTAAATGATGGGGAAATTGCAAGAAGTGGCCAATTGAGGCCAAGTGTTGACAATACTGAGGATAATCCTTCAATCTAGATTTGAGATGAAGGAAAATGTTAACCTTCTGATACAAAGATTAATGATTCCAAATGTTTAACAGGGAAAATGTTAGCATACCTGTTTTTGAACCTATCTAGAGCAGCAATTCCGAAGTAATACATTTTTGATCCAAAGGGTTTCCGCAATGCTTCAAGAACATAACGGAGTGCCAGTCCTAGAGCCATGTAGGTGACCAGGCCCTTCTCAATGATGCCTCCAAACAGGCAGGCAGTGATGTGGAGCTCCTTGTCTGGGTACTGGGGGAAGAAACGATACTCCTCGAATAGATTGCGCAACATGCAATTGAACACTTCTCTCTCCCGCTTTATGGTAGAGTCCTTGAACCTCTGCAGCATCTCCAAAACCTAGAGGGAGCAGGATGAAGATTACAGTTAACAAAAACTTACTGAAGAACAATGCTTAATATTAAAGTTGGCCTATACATTTTCACTACAATTAAAAAAGAAATGATAGTAACGCAATGGCTGTTTGACAACTAATGATATCAGCGTTAACTGACGGGACAATGTGCCAAAACAGGACATTGCACAGCCCTACAATGTACAAAGTTCAGACTCCTCTAGTGAATAAAGCTGTATACCTCATCTACAGACATGGTGGGGTGTGGTGGGTGGTTATAGATGCGCTGGAAGTAGCTGTTGGCTTCATCATCGATCTCCTTACTAAAGTGCTGGTTAGCCTCTGGCCACACCTGAGAGAGGTCCGCTATAAGAGAAGAAAGGAATTAATTAAATCCACGTTGTTGGGTTCTCCTGAATAAGTTACAAATTGAAATAGCATGACTATAGCATCCATGCTATATTACATAGAACCCTTGGTTGATGCTAAACACACATTGAAGTGGAACCAATAGACTTGTATTGGAATTCTGATAGAGTTTATTCAATGACATTCCTAATTTGAAGACCTCGGATTACCACGCCATAATCACTAGTCGCTAGCATGAGTGTAAGTGGTGAGGAAATGCAGTATTAGGCACGTCTTCTTACTCTGCTGAAAGGTTGGAGGGTTGAGTCCCGGTGTGCTCATCTTCCTTGTGCCGAATGGGTCACTAGTTACTGCAGGCATTCCAAGACCAGAACCAATGCTTGAGCCAATGCCTGATCCAAGAGGACCTAAAAATAGGACATATATAAAGCCTTTGTTAGAAAACACATCTCAAACAAACATTTTGGGGCAAGAAAGTCTTGAAAATCGTAAGTACCCGAGTCCATGCCAGGAAGCTGGGAAGACAGGCTGCCGATTCCCCCAAAGGGTGTGCTGGGGTTGGGATTGGTCAGCGGTGGGAATGCTTTGGCTGGGGACTGTGGGTTACTGAAGGCAGAGCTCAGTGAAGAAGGAAAGCCCTGCATGTTTTGGGTGTGTGAGGTGGTGGAACCACCGAGATTCAGTGAACCCATGGCAGACAAAGGGTCAATCTGTGGAAAGTCCAAGAAAACCAGCAATGAAGGGAGTAACATTAGCAGACACTGAGACGCTAATGATAAACTTCACTAAACACAAACATTTATAAAAATTCAATGTCAAATGATGAATTCTCAGCCACAATACATTTGTGGCTAGCTCCTCACTGGACAACATAAAAAATGAAATGCATAATGAGCATTCAAAGTTTGTCAGGACATAATAACCGCTTGAGTAAAGTCAATCTGAAGAAAATGTAATACAAAAATTATCAAGAATATTTTATGTTGCTAGCACTTTACTCGTCTACTTCCATAGACGTCTTTACCCAGAATAATACGTACTAATCCATAAAAAAAAAGGTTTGGTTTGCAAGTCTGTGGACAATCAACCGTTTAAAAGAGTCAAATACATTGTCAAAAGACCATCCTCTTTTTCACCTTAATCTTCAAAGGAATACTCCCATTTGGGATGATGACAATGACACAGCAATTTTCATTGTGCAAGAAAGAGTTGCATAGAAGATTATGCACCAGTCAGGTTTCAAATTAACTTAACCACTGTACGAATAAGACGATGAATCTTCATGCCTCAATGAGAACTGCCCCATTAACCGGATAATGGAATAGCCCAAGAGGTACAACTGAAATCTACAAACATTAAAAGGGTCTTAATTGTGGAGGAATGGTCTGCTTGTGTGATACCTGTACTGGAGAGATGGCATCCAGGCTGCTGGTGCTGGGTGCGCGGCCTTTGGGCATCACTCCTGGTGGTGGCTGGCGGGCTTTGTTCATCACGTTGCTACAGTTCGCCACCATGGTGAGGATAGTCTCAGACAGTTCCTGGGACACACTCCTTCAGGGGAAAAATATATAACCGGGAGAATGTTTAAAAACACAGCTTTGCTGTGATAGCACTCTAGGCACTAAGAGACAGGTAAGACAGTCAAGCTGATTTGGGTTTACTACCATTTAAACAAAGTGGAGCCACCTGATAATATAACAAATAAAACATTAATTGATGGCAAGACTTATCTTACCCAGCACAGGACTGTAGGCAGGCCAGCATGGTGGCCAACGTCTCCGGGGGCAGCTGGGCGCTCTTGGGCTGTTCCTTGTCTGGAGCCAGACCTCCCATAATGGATGGGCAGCGCCTCTTCAGGAACGTCACACAAGCCAGAATGAAAGGCTCCTGAACAAAGAAGGAATAATCAAATAAACATTGGACAAAGTTATCACAGGTCCTTGTAACCAGTATTCCATGCACAAAAAAAACACATCAGAATTGGTACATTTATGTATTTGACTTACCCCGTGCTCTCGTATTTTATCCGTCAGCCATTTGTCTAGTTTGAGGTATTCACGTCGAGAGGCAAGTGCAGCAAGATCAATAACAAAGGCAAACGGAGTAGCATTCAGCAGCATCGACAGAGACTGTTGGAGGAAAAATATCATTATTGAAAACATATCCACCAATCCGTCTTACACTTAGTTGGACCTCTAATAAGGTCATGTTCATGAACATATGACAGTTGAGAGGCCTAGATAAAAACAGGCAGAATAAAACTGGCAGACAGAAAAGCTTAATCTCTTGGGTAGTTAATGATTATTTGGTCCATTTGAATGTACCTTCAAATCCTGGGCCACATCCAGGATACGAGAGAGCTTGGCCTGGTCGTAATGTTCGCCCCTCATGTACCACTCAGCCATCGAGTGCATGATTAGCTGACGGATAGATGGAGACTGTCCCTAAAATAAATAGATATATTCATGTTAAATATTATACAGACCAGGGTGGCAAAGTTGATCTCTTAAAAAAAATAATATATATATGAATTTTAAAATGGATGCAACCGAGTTCATATGCACTTACCTGTCCATGCCAGGCATAGTGCAAGATGATGGCCGAGTTGGGGTGGTTGCCCAGGAAGATAGGCATGAGGGTGGAAATGAGCTCATGGCGAAGTGTGTGCCAGGACGTGGAGATCTGCAGCAATGCCAGAACCAACATGTCTGGGCAGTGCTTGATGGGGAAGCTGAACAGCTGCTTCACCGGCTCATACTGGCCAACCTCTGACAGTCTGAGTAGGCTCTCTACCAGGTCCAGGCTTTTCCTGTAAACCGAGGGGGCAGAGATAGTATAGGATAATTAGACATTTCAATTTGGCCAACTACATTATTATAGAGTTAAATCCAAATCAAATTAATAAACTCGCTAAACACATTTCTATTTTGTCAAGAGCAGGCAATTAAATCCGTACCAGGTTGCAATCTCCTTATTGTCATCTTCAGGTGGCGCCTTGAGGATGTCAATGGCTACTGTGTGACACGGGTAGTCTGCAAAGCAAAACACCTCCGGACTCATCAGGGAATGCTGGATGAACGACAGCTGGAGAAGAAAGAAGATACAACGAATCAAGTCTAGTAATCATTCTACATGTTAAATACAGAATGAAAGTGCAGAATATCAAGTCATAATAAAACAAGGTTTAAAAGTGTGCACGTTTGTTTAAAAGGTCTTGATAATGTACCTGTCCCTCGGCATGTTTCCATGGTCTATAGATGAGATCGACAGGGAACAGCTCCATCGCCAGTCCCCTTACAATGCCACAGACCACAATTTTCAGGCCTTTACTGTCCCGGATCATGAAGCCATGGTGGTCCAATTCATATGTCACCTCCTTGAAGTTTAGATTGGGGTTCTAAAGCAAAGAGGAACATTTTGGTTATATACTATGAAACTTCAAGACCCAACGGCACGTGACCAAACAAGAAATATAGCAAAGCAATTGGATGGATTTTATGATAATGAAGTAGATGAATGACTTGCCACTTCTTTGACCACATCAATGAAAACATCCACGTTCCAGGTGTGTGTCTGTGAGCCATCACTTTTGTCCTTCCCATCACTCCAGATGCTACTTCCTGGAGTAGAGATGGACTGAAGGAGACAAACAATGAGTTACACCAGAGTGAAGCATTACCAATCCAATTAGGCTTTTCCAAATCGTATGTCGACACTAGCTTCGTCACCAAGCATTCTTGTTTACCTGTAGTGGAATGCCATCAGCCAGGCCAGAGTGAGTCCGAGCCATCATGCCCAGGACCCTGGCTACCTGGCTGGCCGTCACCTCTCTCACCCCATACTGGAGGATTATGTTCCTGCACTCGTCCATACTGGAGAGGATGAAAGGGACATGAATAGAGTGGATGACTATGTTCCAGAGCTACATCCCAGGTGCAAACTAAGTCAGAAACACAGATTTCTTGTCTTAGTTGGGAACTAATGTGAATTTAAGAGCAATGAAAAATCTAGTGTTGATCTTAGTGCTGTAATGAAAACCTTTTTTTTTTTTTTTTACCATAGAAATTGTCTGGTCCCCGCAATCAAAGAATACGATTCTCGCAAAGTATTAAACTAATGAGATGAACGACATACCTTGCACAGAAGCCATAGCCAACTTCTTGCATGAAATCTGCAAGAGAACTTTCCATCATGGTCTTGGCTAACTCTCCAGAGTCTGGTAGGATCCTATCCATCAGAATGTCCCGTTTTTCAGGATACAGCAGTGGTGCAAGCACCACAGGGCAGCGCTCCTGGGGGAAATCTGAAAGACAATAAATGACAGTTAACAGAAATTAAGACATTTCCAGCATCCCGATTACGTAGCAATTAGGTCTTTGTATTACTGATGCAAGCCATTGTTATTTCAAAAGGAGCGTGCCCATTTGTGGAATATAAAAGTTTTATTAAAAAAAATAAAGAGGCAGCGAAACCGCCGTCAAACGGGCCAGCCACTGAACATTTGCAAACAAACTTATTATAGTCTCTAAACATCATTGCATGACGACTGGGAAGGCTTTATTTTTGACTATTTAAAGTATATACAGCTCCAAAAAACACATAACATGTATACACAAGGTCGGCAGTAGCTCAGGAGGTAGAGCGGGTTGGCTGGTATCCTGAAGGTTCCTGCTCCTCCTAACTCAGTGTCGAGGTCTTGCTCTTTGAGCAAGGCACCTAGCCTTAACTGCTCCCGAGGAGCTGGCTGTCGCCTTGCATGGCTGACTCCGCCGTCGGTGTGCGTGAATGGTCAATGTGAAGCAATATTGTTAAGAACTTTGAGTGGGCAATAAGTTAGAAAAGCACTATATAAAAGCAACTAATTTACATTTATATGATTTGCGCAAAAAATATTTTGTATTCATTGATGGCTTTATG
>JAOSLM010000165.1:15065236-15080019 GCA_025629765.1 Eleginus gracilis
GTGACATTCATATGTTAATACTGACATTTGTATGCTATAGGTGACATTCATATGCTAGGGGTGACAATCTTATGATATTGGAAAAAAAACATATGCTATGATTGACATTCTGGGTCTGATTAGGAAAGCAATATATAGAAGAGGAATTTGATAACTAGTTGACATTCAGCCACTGAGGAGTAGATGTTCTATGGTTTAATTAATTTCCACTAAACACCAATCTCTGATTACATCGGTGATCTGTAGAGAAACAGGTAGCACAAAGACACACACACACAAACAAGCCTAGTCTGTTTTGAGACATATCATCAGCAGGATCCTTATCTGGCTGATATAGCAAATATTAACATTGTAAATTGTGTGTGTCTGTGTGTGTGTGTGTGTGTGGGGGGGGGGGGGTTGCAGAAGAAAATCTAGACATAATCAAGTACAAGAAGACAGACAAACGTTGTATATAATGTTAACTGTAAACCTACCGGGACATACTGCTCAAGGCGACCTGTGGGGAAGATTCCATAGAGTTTGGGACCCAACTCTCTCTCCGCCAAGATGGCAAACATGACACTCTCCAGCACCATGGCCTCTGCCCCCTGATAAAAAACACACAAACACACACACACAATGAGTTTAAGTCTACCAAATGGACGATTGTCTAGGGAACCCTAAGCCCTAATGGTGGCAAGAAGAATGAAAATAATGTTGGGTATGTCTGTCACAACCTTTTTAGTGGAGATGCTCTCTTTCCCTTGTCCTCGCTTTATCATGCATACTTTTTTCGCACAAAGGAACTACACCAATGTCATTCATGATAAGGCAGGTGTTATTAAATCCTACCTTCCCCTGAAGTGGGAAAATTGCGGAGATTCAAGTATTCGAGAGACCCAGTTTCAGGTCTCTGCGTACTGTTTTCTTGGCTGCGAGCCAAGGAATGCGCTGCATGCTGGCAGTACTCCAGGAAGCTAGCTCTGGGAGGGAAACAATGGCTTAGCGGCCCACTAGCTTTCTGCACGCCAATAAAAGAAAACATGTTGTCACCACCACCACCACCACTCTCATTCCCTGCCGCTGGTAAAGTTGAGCTTGTCTTTTCTGAACAAGAAGAACACTGCCACGGAACCATATCCGCAGTGTTACGCAACATTTGCTGATTGCTGATTGTAAATCCGCTCCCGGTTATCCTTAAAACATACCTCCAAAAGACCTGTTCCACTGTGGAGTGGAAGAGATGAGTAATCCCTTCTGCAGGACGAAAGTTAAAGTTAACTTTAACTTCAGTAGCAGACAGTGGCTGTCACATTGAATACATGGTCTGGGATGACATATATATTAATGCATCATGTGTTGTCATATATTATCATAATTGCCTAATAATATGTTTGTATCTCAATCCTTCATAGGTTTGATACAAGTCACTGTGTATAATCTACCCAGCCTCTTTCTGTTTAAAACCTATATTATTGATGAATGCAACCTCACTTAGCTAACCCTGCCCCCCCCCCTGCAAGAAAAGGGTTCCTTGGCTCCACACAGGAAGCGCATTTACTGTGTTGCAATGTTGTAAACTGAAACTGCTACCTACAGTAAACTTAAGAAACTCTGACCTACTTGGCTTGCGTTGACTCTCTCCTTGCATCCAGGTATTAGTCACCATTTAAAAGACAATCATCAACCAATAAATGGTCTAGAGAACATCTGCTCTTGTGCTCCCTCAATCTATTTAGTATCAAAACCTGATGATGGCACACAGTCACACAGTAGTTAGCTTAATTCCTCTAAGCTTTACAGAGCAAGTGAATACTGTGACACTTGATTGTGAAAGGAAATAATGCAAAAACTATAACAATGGCTGTCTGATGAGCTCATCGCTCACATGATGTGGCAGTGCAAGTCACTGCTCGCAATAACCATGGGTTAAGGATCACATGACTCGGAGAAAAAAATGAATGACTCTGGTTCTTCTTTCCAGTGAATGGACAAAAGCTTTCTGGAGGTATTCAAAATGACATGCTGTGCATGCGAAGTCTGATTAACAAACACTTTGCACTTCAAATGTTCAAATACAGTCTGTTGTATTATTCTAGCAGCATAGTAGGTGGATATTTCACATATCACATATTATTTTATTTTAAGTTCTAGAGATTGAGATGTGCATTTGTGTACATTCAAAACTGGGGAGAAAAAAAGGCTGATCTGAAGTTTGGTAATTCCAGAAAGTTTTCTAAAACTACAGCTGCCTCTTGAGTTCACACAACAAAGCCAGGGAACCAAAGCTGGCCTTGGTAATCTGACCCATGTGGGCTATAAGAAAGAAAAAGAAAAAGGAACCGTTGAGACTGTAGGGGCCTTGAAACATGATTTGAGAACCATCATTAACAGTATTGCCATGAGTTACTTACTTGGAGGCTTTCTTTGTTTGACCGTTGGGAATCGCCTTTATTACAGGACATCTATGAACAAAGTAAAAGGGGAAAAGCTATCGATAAATAAAGTGATCTATTATATTATATAAAAAGAAAAATACTAACAATTCCTGCTGTATAACTCAACTGAATGAGATTATCAAACATATCAGGGGAAAATACATTTTTGGTCGAGGACCGCCTTGCTAACTGTGCAGTGCAACAGTTAGAAAGAGGGAGTGAAGGTGCAAGAGAGGTAGTGAGATAGAAATATACAGACAGATGGATACATTTCAGAAACAGCTTCTTATTATTTTGTATACAAAGATATAGCAGATGTTATTTCTGCAAAGAACTGGCAGACATTTTTTATACAACTATATACGTATGTGTATATATATACACACACACACACACATTTATATATATGTTGTTCTTTTTTCTTTTTTACAAATCTAATACTAGTCAGCCAAGAGTGGCAAACTTTGTTGCAATGTTGGTTGCAGTTTCCTTTTGGTTCCTCCATTTTGAGGTTCAAATCTCATTGTTGTTTGAACGGTTGTTGCGTAAAGATAACCACTGTTTATTATCATATTTGAACATATTTTCCAGAGAGTGTCATTGTGAACACATCCCTCTTTCAAACATCTCTATTCTTTATTGTTTAATCTCATCCGCCGGGTTTACTGAGGCTATCTAAGATGACGAGAGGTGGCAGCCGTTACCTTGGTGTAGGAATATGCGGTGGTTCTCCGACCCCTAGCAATAAAATCAAACTGCTCTTACGTCCACTAGCAATTAGGGTAGACTTTAGGACGTAACATGAGCTTGTGTGTTTGCATAACTACCAAATAAACCACATTGCACTTTCTTAAAATACAAGGTAAACAGTTAATGTTTACCAAACCCCATATATATATATATTTATTTTAGACTTCAAAAGGGACTTTATTTGTTGTTTATTTACCACTTACGTCACAGCATGCAGACTATAGCAATATAATAAAAGAACGCTCTAGCTCTTCTTCAACATATCATCATGTGACCATCGGCTGATGTGCCGCTGTTGATAGTCTAAAATTGTTGACATTTGTGAAATAGCTGTTTTCACAAGTTTGGTGAAGAGGTTACAAAGTCCTTCTTCAGTCCCTCAGTAGTCACTAGCAGACATAAGTCAATCGTGATTTGCTAACTCTTAAGCAGGTGTTTTTAGCAAGAGCTCATCATAATCAGTCAGCCCTTGTGTGACTCTAGAGCCTATCGGATTGGAGCTCTGAACACTCTGGCCACGTCTTCTCCTAAAAATGGTGTGTCAGCATTGTGCATGATAAGCGTATTCACTTCAAGAGGAAATTAATGTCTATATTGCCAAAAGAAAATATATGGGAATTACTATCACTCTAGATAAAAAAGGAGGAATATCTACGTCCTCCAGACCGTCCCAGCTTTCTCTGCATTTCATGTGGCTAATTCGTTCTGGGATTTTTTTTTTTACATTTAACTGAGCCCTCTAGCCACGGGTTCAGGGCAAGAAAACAGACGGACTGGAGAGGTCGTTTAGCACGCACAGTATTTCACCATTCTGTTTTTGCGTTCCCAGAAGGGGATATTATGTTATGCTACCCCCGTTATAAAAGGCTGAGATTTCATGAATCTCATACTGTACCGTGTTGGATTGGTGGGTTCACCTGGGAACAAGTGTGCTCAAGGCACGCTCCTTTGGGAAGCCTACGGCAAAGAACACATGCATGTACAGCCATAGGGGTACATCACTGCACACAACAATGGCCAACATGCGTGCACACTTATGTGTGTACGCTCACAGTCACACTTAAATACATAACTACAGCACCACACACATGCATACACACGCAAAATAATGCTAACATACCCGCACTTTCTTGCATGAGCACGCACACCATAATCAAACACACACACACAAACTACAACTTCTGGTGATGTAATTTCAACATCACACAGGAATTATGCAATTGTATTTGTTTATTTGGACTTCTCTGGTAAGAAATAAATACCTTTACCCCAGTTCAGTTCATTGTACTTTCTGATAAAGTGTTTTAGGTTATTTAAACATCTCGATTTAGTAAGGATGATAGTCAAATGATAGATATTTAATGTTATTATTTGTTGGCAAGGAATATACCTTTCAACTAGCCATGTTGTCTTAAAACCAACTGTCGATCAAATACACAGACACGCAAAAGATTTCCAACATAATAAACACTAAACATTGAAATTGGACAATTTAACACGTTTAACGTTCACATGACATTATCCTTTCTAGAAACACACCTGCAAAATGGCCCCATAGAGGCGCAGAAGAACGCTTCTTGGTTCATCCCCAACACTGTCCAGACGGTCGGGGAGCGCACAGAGGAAGAGCTTGTTGCTCAGACCACCCCTGGTGGACACATGAGAAGGAAGTCAGAGACGAAAATAATGGTGATTTCCCAAACAAATGAATCGTCATTTGAACGATCGAATACTATATTCATTTCATGTAAAAACGTAAAAAGCCTAACTTGGGTTTACATTGTTTACCCACAAAACGCAAGCAAAAGCTATTACTAATAATTACAGGCTTAGGGTGTGTACCGGAAAGATAAGCTTATTTGAAGGCCTATTACGTAAATTAAAAAAATAAAAAATGCATACATAACGTAACAGCCGAAACAGATATATAATAAACCGTCTACAACAGTGATGCACATTTTCCAGAATATTTTGGGTAAATAAATAGGCGTACCTTATGATGGTGATTTCAAAATCGTCCTCAGATACCGACCTCCATGCTCCGTGTAGAAATTCTTTGCACCAGAGATACGCCTTGCGTTTGGTCTCTGAATCAGGCTGGTCTTGGCGGATAATAACCTCTTTACAGTTTTCTTCGGATTCTGGTTGGACATGCAAGGCACTCTCGGTGACCCGAAGACCAAGTGACATTGAAGGAGAGGAAGAAACCCCGTTAATGAATTTAGTCTTCATTTTCAACGAAATTATTTGACTCCCTGAATGGATAAAAATGAATGGGCTACTATGTATGGAGGCGATCGTCTAACGTTTTTATTTGCGTAACGAGCAGCAGATCTCTTGACAGAATAATGTAGAACACCGAGAATTAATAATTGTATTTGAACTGGCGATGTTTATCTCTATAAGCGGTCAGGTTTTAGTGAGAACAATCCAAAGAAGCTTCTAGCTAGAATGACTGAGACTCCGCGCAGACGTCGTTTTTCAAGCAGGTTAGTGTTTTCGCCACGCCTTTTCCATTCTCTCATTGGTTGGCGAAAGGCACAGCCCAGCGGGCTCTAAGGTAGGGAGGGGGCGCCATAAACACCCAAGTCATGGGCCAAAACAAAACGAGGTCACTGTCTCCCATACACCGTGTTTCCATCACGTACACTTGGATCCTCTCTTCTTGACAGAAGGCACGTTTGGCTATATGAAAACACTGTTTTAAATATCTCAGTTCTTCATAGAGTTAGGACAAACCAAGATTAATTTCCCTCAAACGATGCAGGTTATTTTATAAGTATAGAATCTGTAATCTGAAGTACATGTATCTATCAACGCATACCTCTCACGCCCCCTGCTGGTATAAACACTATGTCGCCGTTATCACCAGTATCCTTTAACACCGCCCAACAATGGTTCAACAGAAGCTGAAACAAGCATGTCGGCGCAAGTTGATGACGCATCATTCGAGAAAAAACATAAACAGAGCTCACCTGTTAGCTTAGTCTGTAGCCTGTATGCGGTTAAATATTGTCATTTTAGTTTCGAAGTAACCTCAAATGTTTTAATAAGCCACCGTACTATCATTATCATCATATATGCACATGCGTGACATTTACAAAAAATATCTAATTCGGACTCCCAGTCCAACGGACATCCGATTACGGTTTTGTTAGCTTGTTTGAACTAACTCGTATTTTATTCATTCAAAAGGTAATGCTATATATTTATGTTCTCCGCGGACAGCATATTTGGCTGTCTTAATTAAATAACAAGTTAATAGATGTAACTAAACGAGCTTAAAATGCCCACATAATTTGAAAGTGCTTGGTTTTCTTAATTTCTTTCTTAATTTTGACTGTGAATGTGGTTCAAAGTGAATAGCATGTTATACCCAGTGTTGAAGATAAAATGAATACACTTTATTCCTACTTTTATTTCTTATCAAGATCCAACAAAACTGGACACAATTATGGCTAAACAACACCATAATACTTCAAGGTGCAGAATTTGACTTCCAATGGCCACCAATATTCAATCTTCATCAACTACTAATATGTCCCCACGGAAGAGGTCCCTGGTTTCTCTGAACAGCAGAAGGAAAACTGTAGAGGACTTCTTCCCGTTCAACTTGTTACCTGTCGAGTGCCAGTTGCACGTACTGTCCTTCCTGAATGAGGTGGACAAGTGCAGCTGTGCACTGGTCTGCTCTAGTTGGAGTTGTCTCGTCCGTTCATGGAAGCTGTGGAGGGTGGCTGACTATCGCCGTGGTATCATGCATCTGGGCCAGGTGGGGCTGCTGGTTTCAAACCGAGAGTTTGAGCGGTGGAAAGCCTGGGTTCACCATTACACTCACCACCTCATCTCCCGCCATGCCAGCCTGTTGACTCTGAAGGCCAGCTTTGACGTTGGGGACAGGTGCAACAAATGGGGAGAGCTGTTGAGTCACCTGCTGGATAGTGTCCACTGCATAGACCTTGGCCACCTGGACCTCAACTGGACCTTCACACTTTTTGAACCACTGGACCTCAGGATCCACTCCAGTTCAAGCTCCCACCAGGAGAGCAACTCCCACCAGGAAAGCATTTGCAAGATGGATCAGGTAACAGCGACGTTTATGAAACATAAATTAGCTAGGTGTCTATTGACATTAGACTCTCTAAATACATGTAAAATAAACGTAGAAATGACTTATTACTGCATTCTAAAGTGTTACCATTTGTTTAATTGGTCTAGTGGGGTAATTTGTTAGGTAGCGAGATACAATGAAATCAATAACTTAATTTTGACCGCGAGCACAGTGGTTTGGGTGTGTGGATGTGGGCTTGATGAGGACCTGGATACCTCAACCTCTCTATTACCGGATTGTTCTAGAAGACAATGTCAGGTCTTCTGCCCAAAAGTAATGACACGGCTTGTGCAACACTGTAGTCACCCTAAGCACTCTAACAAATCTGCAAGGGGTCAAAGTCCAGAGTTATCTACCTCCTAGAGGGTATATTTTCAGTTTCAGCATTGACTGTGATGATGTCAACGTTTGCCCTACATGAGTCATACTTTTCTTGAATGAAACAAAGATAACTGTGTTAATGTGTTCTTTTTTGTGATTGATTGCTAGGTGTCCAGTTTCCAGGAGCTTTTGGCCAAGCTTACCAAATGCTGCCCTCGCATCTCCAAGATGAAAATGCATTTCGACTGGTCCGACCTATCCGTCTCGCTGCTCACCCAGTTTCAGCACCTGCGCGTCCTTGAACTCAAGTACTTCTGGGTCTTCAAAGGGGTCACTCCGTCCACGCTGCAGACGTTGACCGACTCCCTGCCCAACCTGAGATCCCTGACCTTACACATCCTGGTGCCCCTTAGGAACCTTGGCATCTCGTACACGCTCGAGTCTACATGCCTGGAGTTCCTGGACGTGTCTCCCAGCCGGGGCCTGGTCTTCTCACGCCTGAAGCTCCCGGCGTTGCGGGAATTTCGGGCCAGGAAGATTGTCCGTGGGATCACGCTGGACCGCAGGACCCGGCTGAGGATCCAGAGCCGCTGGCCGTGCCTGTACCACGTCCTGCGGGACGGGGCGCCCAAACTCCAGGCGCTCAACAATGAGAAACTTGTTCCCACTTGGAGAGAAGATAGCTACAGTGAGCTTTCTGCCATTCTGCAGCAGTCCTGCTACTGTGTCCAGCATCTGGACAGCTGGCTCTGGTGATACTGTGGAACCTATGACACTGAAACCAGACCGGGCTGTAGCTTTCTTATGAACATCTTGATGATGTTCTGGTCAGCCAGTCCTAGTGTTTTTTTTATTTGATCAAGCATACAATTTTAACTTCAATGAATCAAAAGTCAACTTAAAAGTTCTGTATCGATACAAGCGGAGTCGGATGAACGGATCAGAGTGAATAGTAATTTCCCATCCTGATATTTTCAATTAATTTGAATGTGGAGTTGTGTGTTGAGTTACCTTTTAGCTGTTCTAAATACATATCAATGAACCATAGTAGCCTTTCTTTTAACATTTTATATTTAGGATATTCTTTCTCCCCACATACTACCATTGTGTGTTAGCCTTTCTTTTTAGGTCGACATAGAGTGTTGAAATGTGCAGCCTTCTGCGCGACTTTGGTGCGAACAAAGAGATTAATGTGCAACAAGAAGTCTATAAATATGTTTGTTTTTAATTCACTTGAATGATTGCCTTTAGAAAATTTATGAATTAATAGATTAACAGGTGGCTCTCCTGTGAGAATGTGGAGTGCAGTGCACTTTTCACATTTTTGTCATTATTGCAGTAAGGTTTCTCACAGAAATATGGGTTGTTTCGGCAAGCTAACCCTCATTATCAATGAACAGGGAAAGTTACTCCATCGTCTCGAACAGTCCTAGATTTGAAACGATGGAAGAGCCATGAAAGTCCATTCTTTAGAGCTAAGCTGAAATGTGACTCCTGACTGACTGGTCCTCGTGTTTCACTATGCACTTTATTTCTTACATCGCTATTATTGTATACTGTACAACAAGAACAATGGTTATTATCTCAAGGAATATAATGACCACTTGTGTGTGAACATTTAGCATATTCCATAGTATTACTTAGCAGCTGTTATGGTTTATAAGGAGTGTCGGACTCCATTTAACTACTTTGACCTCAATTTAGATAATCTAAGGATCCAATGATTGGTTTACTGATTAAAACAATCGATTAAGGTTATATTAAATGGACATTAAGTTAATCACATCAACACCCGGCTGACAATATTGTATTCTGCTATGACTGAAAAATCGACTTTATTCCCAGTTTTAGATTATTTTTGCTGCCACAATGATCAAGTCGTAGTTTGTGATGTTATTCTTATTTTTCCTTATTTTATTCCTAATTTGTTTGCCTCCTTTGCACTATGCATAGCATCTTGCTATTTTACTTTCTACCAACAGAGGTCATTGTTGCAAACGTGGAGTTCTGTCCCCAACATTTATTCTGCCTACAGCTTTGTTTACATTTGCACTGGTCATCATCATTTTGTCTTGGACCAAGGAATTCTGAAAATGATTTGCCTCAATACCCTTTGACTTTATGTGGAAACGGTTCAAATATTTGTGTGAAGGTATTTATGCTAGTTAAAATATAGAAACTCATGACAATTTGGGTTTTATAATAAAAGAAAAGGAGTAAAAGCTGTGTGTGTTTAAGATGTGTTGCAGAAAGTCTATTTAAGTAACCAACAATGAAGATGTCTTAACTGATTTCCCTCCCTGATTAGTTTTAACACCGTTATACCCCTTGGGAAAATAAGTGAATGAAACAATGTGAAAATCACTTACCTCATTGAATAATGTTTGTGTGGTGCATTCCATGGTGTGTCCAAATTGTTACGCTATAAAAATGTTGTGGCGTAATTTAGCAGCAAACCCTATAACTGCTCAACCCCAGTGGTTTCTCAGTGGGAGGAAATTAACATCTCTTCCCATGGCAAATGCATGTTGGATATGTGCGATGATGTGGTTTACAATTTGCCAATTATTTCATCGCGGTTTCTCCCTTACTCCCTCTCCCCTCTTCCGGTTTTGTCATGTGAGGTCAGGATGATCGAGGCTGTGAGCAGTCCGAACTATAGGTACCTGTTCTAAGGGTCTGTCTTACTGGTGGAAGGTGGGGGAAACCACAAGTACTCGGGACCTGGAACCAGAATCTCAATTCCAAACTGTAATCACAAAGCTATACTGCTGGCTGCTGTCACATGTCCTAAGACTCATGTAGAATCTTTCCCACACCCTCTCATACCATATCTTTATAGAAACATTTTATGTTAATGTTTTAACATACAAGAGTGTCTAGTTTGTGCACAACTGTGGACTCCAATGAACAAGTGCAGATGTGCTGGTAATGCTTAGGAAGGGGTGCTGTGAAGATTGTTGCTCAAGATTGATCCAACCCCTGGATTAGTGGCCGGACTACACTAACCACCACCAGATGTGGGAGTATGCGATATGACGCATTATGAACAAGTCCAATGATCATTGCTTGCCTACAATATACATCTTACTCTTTGCTCCTTCACCAATCCTCAGGTTAATGCTTAATCTGTGTATGACCACTTAATTGCAAAGACTCTGCCCCATTTATGGTTGGGAGGGCCTTTGGAAGCAGATACGCTTTGAGCATATTGCAGTCCAGAGGGGGAAGGTGTACTGGTCATTTTAGTAGACCAGCTGTGCATAACGTCCATCCAGAAAGCAGGAGCTTCTGGGACACACCAAATCGACAGAGGAAGAGGACGAAACCAACATGGCGAAAGCGATATATGTGTCCAAGATCTTCGCCATCATTACGGTCACCCTGACCGTCTCTGCCATCGCGGGAATCGTCACCATGATGATTGTTTACGAGGCTCAGATCGCCGGGATGGATCCAACACCCCGGCCAACCACCCTACCCCCAACTACGCTCCCCACAGGCCCCCCACCGGACATGCGGCTTCCTGGGAACCTGGTGCCCAAAAGCTACAAGCTCTACATCCAGCCTCATCTGTACCCCAGCCTTAACATGAGCGATGTCAACGCAACGGACCAGATCAATGTCTTCACTGGTAACTCCACTGTGTTCTTCCAATGTGTAGAGAAAACCAAGACCATAATCCTTCACAACAACAACTTGACACTTCTCGGGCTGAATGTGACCGACTTGGACTCGGGAAAGCTGCTCCCCTTTGACAAGTACTTGCAATACGACGATTGGACCGATTTCCTCGAGATTCAGATGTCTGACGTACTTACAGAAGGCAGCAATTATAGTTTGTTTGTGGATTTCCAGGGTGAGATATTAGAGGATTTGGAAGGTTTGTATGTAAGCACCTACAACGAAGACGGCCTAAAGAAGTAAGTGAGAAAAACAACTTTCATATACAGGGGAGCTTTAGAGTGACAAATGTTTAGATTGGTCCATATAGTGACAATGGCAATTGCCATTTATGTTTGTAGGTATTAAATCAGAAAGCAATTTACACCTGTGTGTAAGTATGTGTGTGCACATGCCTTTGTGAATGTCCATTATAGGAAAAAAATAGAGAGTTATGGAAATAACAATGAAGGCAATTGGGGTTAAACCAGGATAAAACATACGCCACTGGTACTCTGGGCTCTGGTTACCTCACAAGGGTTCAAGTATAAATGATTCCAGACACGGAATTCTACAGTAAAACCCTAAGGTTAGAACAAGAATGACCAATACAATTCACTGCAAACTCTCAATAAACATAACAGATACTTCATGTCCGAAATGATAATCAAGGTATTCCATACCTCGTCAAACTACAATTATTTTATTCAGTGTTATCAATGTTTAAGGACATTTCAAGGTTTGTTAGACTTATATTGTTCCTGTGCTTTTTTGATATCCAAAATCCAATAGTCTCATCATCTTTATTATATTGTCTATAAAAAAACAGTGATATAATTATATTGTTGTTATATAGTTGTTTGCTCGAAACATGAGGAAAACATTTGGTCCTGACGTCAAGCCTTTCAAGGAAACCTACAAGTTCATTGCAATGTAATGCTCATGTGATAATGATTGACCATAATTACAATGATGCCCATAAAGTGACAGATATGAGGGAATACATTCACACGGAAGAAACCAATCCCTATGGGAACAGGGTGTTTCCCCATTCCTTATTCAAACAGATACTACTACTACTCGTTTTGTTTAGAGTCTTCCAAATTAGGCCTACCCATGAGACTGGAATCAAATTGAATTGAATTAAAAAGACACATGAACGTTTAATGTGATGGCATGGCAGCTTTAACAATTGGTAATTAATTGTATACATCTTGAGATCTATGACATAAATATTATATTTGTATTAGTTCTTAATCACTGTTACAGTCTCTGGGGGCTGTAACTAAGGGCTTCAGTGGGGGCATTTTATGGCACTCCTAACCCCTAGCCCTCCAAAGAGCAAGGAATAACTCCCTACTGCTAATTAGAATAACTCCCTAATAATCAAGGAAGAAACCTTGGGAAGGAATACAGAGTGAAATGCCTGATGGTAGCATAGAAGCAAAACTGTTAAATAAGTTTAAATATTTATCAAATAGAAACGTAGTGGTGTCCATCGCGGGTCTGGCTATGTTTTTAATGTTTGTATTGAAAGAAGGTGCTGGTGAGTGGGTAAGCATTTAGCATATATGACCTATCTATAACATATCTACGACATGTCTTCAGATTCATCGCCAGCACCCAAATGGAGCCCACCAGCGCCAGAAAGGTTTTTCCTTGTTTTGATGAACCGGCGTTGAAGGCTACATTTCATGTCACCATTATTCACAGACGAAAAACGACTGCACTGGGAAACTGGCCAGTGGAAGGTAAAAAATAAATCAAATGAAAATACTACTATAGATATGCACTCGTGCTGACATTATATTTGAGAGTATCAAGACGTTTTACTGTGTGAAACGACTAATAATGTAAATTTTCTTTAAGTGGTGACTGAGTTTACCAACCAACCCTCTCACTTCCCACTGTAGAATCAAACTTTATAGACGACGACTGGACGGCCACCACATTCTTTCCAACAAAGCTGATGTCCACATACCTGC
The DNA here is from genome assembly GCA_025629765.1 of Eleginus gracilis. Taxonomy (NCBI): domain Eukaryota; kingdom Metazoa; phylum Chordata; class Actinopteri; order Gadiformes; family Gadidae; genus Eleginus; species Eleginus gracilis. The sequence continues at coordinate 15,078,487 of JAOSLM010000165.1, forward strand.
TGGCCTTTTCGGTCTCAGAGTTTCCTTTTACCTCGCTTGTCGTCAAGGGAGTGACTATCAAAGTAGGTTTGCCACGGATAATAGGGCTTGTACATCGCAATGAACGTCTCAATTTCGGACGTATAGCATAGGGGCGTTCTTGATGGTTATGATGTTTAGTAATTAATCGGGACATTGTTTGTCATTATTATACATTGATTTATTTGAAACTGCCACAATGTTTCTTATAGCCTGGTCCTACCAGACTCTCGTACTTCATTTCATTTGCACAGAGTCTGGCCTCTCTCCATTGACAAACGTTAACTCACTTGAAGGCAGATGTCTGTTGGAGTTTAAAACTATTAGATCTGCCCAGTGCCACTCTGGATCTGCCATAACAAATCGCTAACGTTTGACTACAACTCAAAATAGTGCACAACCTCACCATCATTATTATCAGCCGCTCCCTCTGTACGCTGATTTGACTGGCAAAATCTGTCCGGAGAAAACCAGCGAATATACCGCAAACCCAGACGTAGTGCTGAAGGGAAATGAAAATTGAGCGAAGTAGCCTACGTAGGCGGGTGGAGCAAGGCATGTTTCTTATGCGAGACGTGGCAGAACAAAGTTTTGATTCGCCTCTGTGAAAAATATCACATGAATCTGATGTCCAAGCCCTTTAGACATATTTTGTGTCCAAATGAATTAAAAGAAGTATACATTATTTATGAATTGAGATGCTAGACCCATCCTACTAACCCATCCTATCCAAACATGTAACAATTTATACAGTTCAGCCCACTTTAGATAGGCTATAACTAACCAGGCAATAGTGTATTGGTTGATTGTCAACAGAAGAGAAACCAGAATAGAAGTTCCAGGTTTCATGGCTTAACTTTCATGCTTTCATCACTAAAATTTTGTATAAGGAGATCCATATAACCTATGTGTAAACCTGCATAGGCTATACTGTATGTGAGTATATGTGTTTATTCATACAGACGTACGCACGGAAAGAAGCTATTGAAGCTGGACATGCTGATTATGCAGAAAGGATCACTGGAAATCTTCTCAACTACTACGACTCACTATTCGGGAACAACTATTACCCTCTTAAAAAGCTGGGTAAGGCCCAGGCATGGAGATGGGTTCGCTGAATGGTTGAATGGATGAATGATATATAATGACGATAAAAAACATTGAGAAAGGTTTACTCTTAATGTTGCAATGTGTAACATTTTAACTAGGTATTTCAATAACGTTATCAATAAAATCACATCCTACAAATAAAAAAATCCTGGGCTGCCCATATATTAACATATTTAACATATTTACTTTCTGCTGTCAACAGATCAGTTTGTTGTGCCGGAACATCCCGCTGCAGCCATGGAGAACTGGGGTCTAATCATGTATGATGAGTCTGCACTGCTTTTCGATCAGGAAACCTCAGGTCTAAGGCAAAAAGAATGGATTGTGGAGATTGTTGCACATGAGCTGGCCCACCAGGTAAGAGAGTTTGAGTAACTCATCATACACACACTCATGCGCGCAGAC
>JAOSLM010000165.1:15225305-15237586 GCA_025629765.1 Eleginus gracilis
ACAACAAGGCGATATGAAAACCGAGGGACAGGAAGACCAAAGTCTCAAAGCTGCTCATTGGCATTCATCCACCTCTTGTATTATTTTCTTTCTTTACTGCTTGCTTTGCTGCTTACTTTGCTTGCCATTTAAACATTCCTACTGCCAGAATAATCCTCTGCTTTTGCAGAGTTCAGTTCAGCTGAACACAGAAAGACATAGGGCTTCCTGAATGCTATCGTATTGGCTGCACCTTATGTAATTGACCCATGCACCTTGTGTGTAGCTGTATGTGGGTGTATTAGATGCGACGGGTAAGTTCTTCAGGCATGTACATCACTGCATGAATGCTTAAATTCTGTCCACTGCCACAGTAAGCAGTGTGCAACACGCCAATGACGGTCATAGGAAGTATTGATCGTGACATGACTCTATTTGTCTGTTTCCGTCCTCTTTCTCCCAATCTCCTAACCTAATCTAAAACACTGCGCCAGGAAACAGAGTTTGCGTTTGTGTGCATGGATTTGTGTGTTCTTTCCTAATTGCACCTTTTTAACCTTCTGGAAACCTAAAACAGGGTACACACAAACTAAAGACAGCATTTTTCATTTAAATGTTTAGCATATGTTTTTAATTCAGATCTCTTCCTGACTATGTGCCATTATTACATACAGCCACTATTATTGTTTTTTAAAGTGAGCTCCAGTCACCTGTGTGTACAAGCTTAGTCATTATATTTTACTTACCACATAGGTTATAACTGCTGGAATTGCCCTGCTACTGGCCCAGTCATGCACCTTCTTCAGAGTTCAACATTGAGGCAGAGTAGACAGTTTGGCGACACCTCATAACTGGAGCCATCTGAGGACAAAAAAAGCCTTGAGGGGGGAAAAGGAGTGATTCCAGACCGGCTGTGCAGTAATCAGAGGTGCTGATCTGGACAGACATAGACATGGCAATAGCCTAAGGACACATCACATTGGTAGACCAGTTGGATGCTGTTGTGTGTTGGTCGTCAAGTGTCCTGTTGAGGTCATCAGGTATGGGAATAAGCAGGGACCTCACCATACGTTATAACAGTTATGGGGGCTCCGCTGATAATATTTACTTCACATCCGCCATCCGTCCATTATTTAAGGTGCAATCTTGTCGTCTTTAATTCACCTCTCAGAGAGGGACTTCCCCTCATCTCCACCTCTCAGAAGCCCTGCTGCCTCCCTCCTGGTCCCACCCTACTTTGTCTCCTCCCGTTGAAAGTTAGCCCAGCTGCACTTCAAAGAGGCTCCGTTGCTGTAAGACAGAGAAATCCTATTGGCAGGCTTGTCAACATGTCACTGTGTACACACGCACACACACACACCCACAGTGTGTGTATATGTCATTCTGATGTCTTTTGACAGTTGACTATCACGCACTATCTAAAACACTGCGCCAGGTGTGAAATTCCATAAACAGATGTGCTTGGATTTGTGTGTTCTTTCCCAATCGCATCCTGATTCTCGTCATATACTTGGATATATGTGTCTACAGTCACTGCGCCTTGCGGTTTGTGTGACTCTTTGTGTGCTTGTTTTGTGATAGTGTGTTTGTTTTCCTTCAGCAGAGGAACCTGGAGGGCTACGTTGGCTTCGCAAACCTCCCCAACCAGGTCTACAGGAAATCTGTGAAAAGAGGCTTTGAGTTTACCCTCATGGTGGTCGGTGAGTGAAACAACCACACCTGGTTCTGTGTGTATGTGCCCTATAGCATTCTACTGAAATTGTATGTGTTTGAATGGGATCATTCCCTGTGTGTGGACGAGTTAATGCACAGGGATGTTTGCTTGTGTGTCTGTCGTTGTCTGTCTGTTAGTGTCCCTATGTTGTTGTATATTTCCATCTACAGCTTTGCACACACAAAAACACACCTGTGTCCACCTGTCTATGTGTGTGTTCTCATATCTCAGCGCAGGTGGGTCATCAAATAGGTTTATGGGAAGCCGAGGCATGCTCAGTATCCGGTACTTTCTCTGGCTCGCAACGCTGCACAGATTAAAAAGAAACTGGCCTTTTCTTAATTTCCCTTGGTGCGAGTCGATCTTTGGTTGCCTACAAGATATACAAACACAAGCCGACACAAAACCTTTGTTTTTTTTCTACAATTTCTTTTCTTTTTGTTTCTTTTTCAAAACGACGAAGACCACATGGCAGCGTAGTAGCAATGGAAAAGTTGTCCTTAGGGCGAGAACGGGAACAAACTGCTGTGAACAGAGGATGGGGACTGAAAACTGGACTGTAGAGGGAAAACGTAGAAGTGAGAAGAGAGGTGGAGGAAGGGATGTGTTTGGTTAGAGAGACACACACACACACACAACCAATTAACGCATACACACAAGCACACACGGATCAGTGACTGAGGCAGAAACGACAGGGGCATTGCATTGACTTATTGAACCATGTGTGCTGTCCCCCAGTAATGAACACTGTGCACAGAATGGGTTTTCCCTTTAGTTGAATTTGGGGAAATGTAAAGTACCATATACATAAATACCAGGGTTTTTTTTCTGATATATACGGTTGTAACATCGGATCATTAATAATTGTTCTTGTGCACACCAATGTCACTGACTAATGACATACCAAACCTTGACCAAAACTGCCATCCTTAACCTGATACCCAGCCTAAGCTAAACAATGTTGGCAATATGCCTACACTTCACAATCCTTAATCTAATGTCTCAACTTTAGTTAAGACCTAACTCACTATTGGAGGAGGGTTAATACATTTATACAAAACCTACTAGCATTCCAGTATGTGTTCTATTAATGTTTGTTAAAAAAAAGAAGTTATATTGTTTCAACTGATGCTAATTCAGGAAGAAGGGTAAATGCGAGTGTGGAGGTTGGCGGAGGGGGAGGGGATACACTAAAGCTTTCCAGCTGACTAGATCCTGTTTGTAGGCCCTGCTCCACATGTAGTCATCGCTCTCCTTTTCTCCCTCTCTTTTCTCTCATTCGATTGGCTCCCTGCCCGGCATTATACCGGGTTCAGCACGCAGCAACAGATGCTCTGGCTTCCCATGGTTCATTGAAACAGGGAGAAGACTGAAGGGAAGGACCTCTGCTCCTCTATCAATAGCACCCATGTTGGTGTAACCTGCTCCTTCGTGATCATTGCTTTTAAACTCTGTTTCCATTGTAATGACCTGATGTAGCCCGTCTGTCATGCCGTGCATAAGTAGCCCGTCCCATGTGGGATGAGGAATCAGTAAAGAAACAACTCATTTCACACACAGTCATGCACACCAAATTGTTTTACTGTCAGCCTGTGGAATGCTGCTTGGGATAAATCAAGTTCTGCTTTTGCTGAAAACCAAAGGCAACACACGCATGTTAACAGCTTATATTCAAAATCCATATTTTTTTCAAACCCAGAGATAACATTGTTTTTTTGCCTTTCAGTTTTTTTAGAGCTAATAAAAGTATGGCAAGAAAATATTCTTTTCATTTGATAAAAGTAACGCCAAAGAAAACAGATTTTGTCTCTGAATTGCTATCTATTTGAGGGTATGTGTGTTTGGACATCCCGCATCAGTGCAGTGTTGCCAGTCTTGGCCCATGGCGTCGTGTCGGGTTCACAGTCGGGACCCAGTGTGGATGTTTCCGTCTGTCTGTCACTCTTGGATGGAAGGCTGAGGAATGCCACCACAATTTGGTTGCCCCATCCCACCTCCCTCTCTCCCTAGCCCCTTTTCTCTTTCTCTAGCCTCACTCTCCCTCCCTATCCTTGCCTATCATTTTCTACCCGCGATACGTCACTCTCAATCGTTTCCATCTTTATATCCCTATTTCTTTCCCCCCCCCCCCCCCCTCTGTGGGCCTGTCAGGGAGAGGAAATGCCTGCTTCCTGAGGCTTTGGCTCCAGCTGGCAGCTTGAATAGGAACTCCTGGAAAGAGAGGAGAAATCCAGCGCCAGAGCATGGAGCACAACAGTGTTGCCCTATAGCAGCCCATGGTCTCACTGGTCCGAGGATGCTGTGGGGGACCCCATTTCCCACCGGCATGTGGCGACCATCATCCACAGGCTGCTTTGAGTGTGTGTTGTTCAAAACCATCGCACCGCTTGGCACCTTCACACCACACTTGTCTTTTCCATGGGCTTCACTGCAGCCATCCCGTAGGGTACATGCCTGATTTGTGTTCTGTTTGGAAAGTATAATTGAAATAAGTTGATTCAAAAGCTAAAGCTAGTTTTAAAAGGTCTCTGATGGCCAACAGAAAACTGTGAAAGATGTGACTCAATTACATTTTAATTTAAGTTGACATGGGCGTATTAATGTGTATGCGGTAGGGATATGTTCCCTACCAATATAAATAGGACTGAGAAAACGTGATTGTACCGTGTGAACTTAACATCCTTCCCTGGACCAATGCCCGTTATAGCCTCCACCAATGACAAGGCATTATGAACGAAGTGTTTATCTATGGTTTGTATTATTGAATCTGCTGCTTGCATTCCACTGGTCTGGCAGGAGGTTTAGCCTGCATGTTGTCTACAGTTTAGCAGCAACCATGTTATCTGCTAGAGGATCTCAGGGTACCTCTTCGGTCTGTAGGAGCCTTAGGAGTAGGACATGTAAGTATACATGGCTTACCTTTTGTCTCTATTATGGGGAGAGAGTGGGATGGGGAGAGAGGCTGTTTGCACCGTACTGGAGTCTGTTCATAAAACCTGGCCCACCATGACTACATATATCCCCTGGCCTCAGAGGCGCAGCAGGGTTGGGGGGGGGGGGTCTCTGTTCGAATCAACTGCAGGCATCTCTGTCTACGTCACTGTCTCTAGAAGTTGTTCCGATTCTGCCTCTGGCTAACGCACATCATCTCTCTCTCTCTCTCTCTCTGGGTCAACCAATCAGACTGGCCAATGTTCTACATTGCATTCTCCCGTGTGCATTTGAGAGTGTGTGTGGACCTGTGGATGCAGATCCTTATCTGGGTCGAGGCCATGACCTTTGCTCTCCCTAGTTGCAGACGATTTTGGTCAGGCAGGATGGTCACAACAATATGGTCTGCAACCAAATGCTCACACACAATACACATTTGCAGCAGTGTGTGTGTTGTGTGCGATGGCCCCACCAGGATGCTTGGGGGGGGGGGGGCAGCTGTAGCCTGAGCACTCAATCTGAACATTAGCGCTAAACAGGAAGATTGGGGAGGGAATGCTAGGAATCTCATGGGGAACCCACTCAGACCATTTGTTTATTTACCCCCTGTTTGTCCTTCTTAAACTGAGGCACATTTTTATATTTGTACTGTTGTTTTTATTACTGAGTTCAAGTTAAAGAGTAACTGATTTAAGATTCTGGATCTTTCTTTCTGGAGACAGCGTGTGCAGTGTGACTAGAGATGTGAGCTCACTCTGTTCCATCCGTGAGCGGTGCCAGAACCAGTGGTGGTCAGTTGACCCCCCCCCAACTCATCCTTTGGCGTTTGTGTGCAAAGGAAGGCCATCATTACTGGACTACTGCCTCACTGCTGCGAAGCCTGAAGACTATCCTCCAACCACTGACACAGCCTTATTTGTAGAGCTGAAATAACTAACGAGAGTTTGAGAGAGAGTGGGGTGTGGAGAGAGGGGTTTGGCATCGGAGAGTAGGAGATGGAACACTGTGAATCTTTGGGCTCCCTGGTCGAGGAGTAGGCATGTGCAAATGCTGCCTATACGTCAGGCTTTGGGTTAAAATCCTGAGCTGTGGTCCCGTGTCACTTTAAACAGCAATCCTAGACAAAAAGGTAACTAGGTGCTAATGAAAATGTCTGCAAAAATGGAAATTTTTAATGTTGGCACAGATTTCGTCACAGATGTCACCACACAGATACCATTATTCCGCTGAGCAGAGGGGAAGCTAATTGAGATGGCACAGCCTCGGGAGCGAGAGTGAAGGACGAAGAGAGAGGCTCTATTTATAATTTGTTAGCATAGATGTAGAGGTTGCCAATGACTGTAGGTGGTCCGCAGAGATTACATAACAATTTAGTGTATTCTCATGTGTGCACTGTTCACAATAGCGTGTGGAAACAAATGAGTCAACATTTTATACGATTTTCTTTAATTGTTATAAAATGCAACAATTATATTAGTAATATAAATATCTGTCCAATAAATTGTTAATGGACAGATAGAGGACTGTTGGATCAAATTAACTTTTTTAATTAGAAGTGTCTAATTAAAAAGATAATCTGATTTAACTGTCCTCTGCAATCCTGGCCACTATTGGCTGGTTCTGCGGCTGGTTTAGCTGCAGTCGCACCATCACTCTAACTGACACATTTAAGGCAAATGCTAACAGGAGAGGAATGACCCAAGTGTGTTCAGGAGCAACGGCCTGTTGGCATATCTCCACTTTCACACAGGGCAAAGAAATGGGACTGCCACAGAAGCTAAACGTTATCCATACACTGACAACTCACTGCGATGTTGACATAACCCCCCCCTTTCTTGCAGAACCGGGGGGGGGCTTTCAGATTTACCCGAGTTGGTATTTGGTCATAATTTAGGTGTGTATGTGTGTGACTGTGTTTGCACTAGTAAGACTGTTGTCCCATCTTACTCCAAATATTCGACCACCAGTCATCATGCCCCTATGAGGTAATGGCCAAGGGAGCAGTTTATACGGTAGGCGAAAGCACTCTGTCTAATTTGAACTACTACATCTGCACCTCAGTAGACACCAGTGGTGGTGAAGACTGGCAGGGACTGGAATCCACAGTAGGGAGTTTTGTGGCAGTAGTATTGTGGGTTCATGGAACATTGCCACATGTCGATGTACATTACCCCACTTAAATAACAGATGACAGTCCGAAATTATTTTGTGTTATGACTAAGTATATGTCTGTTTATTATTAACCATCACAACTTTTTTTATTTTGTAAGTGGGACACAAGGTTTTCTTATTGAAGTAGAGCTTTCAATCATGCAGAGCTTGGAGAAGAAGCTACACCAGAAAGGAACCCAACCTTACAAAATACTGCTTTGGAATTTTTCAGCAAATCCCTAATCAATCCACAAGACACTGGAATAACGTATGACCCCATTTTGACTTGGAGGGACTCCAAGTCTCACATTTTAACATTGCGCACAAAAATCTTGCAGCTTGGCAAGGCTGTAGTAGGAATCCATCTTTTAAGCTCCTCCAGAAAACAGTTTGATGTCCATTCCCTGAAATGACTCCTTTCTAATGCATGCGCTGCATCTGTTTTGCATTATTGGTACAGAGAACATTTTATTCTCCGCACAGTATGGATGAACCGTTGTTAAAAAGTTTTATATCATCATGTATCAGAAAGGTTTGATGTTATAATCTGTCAACCCACAATAACCTTGGTCCTCCCAACTCACATTGAGGTGATGCAGTTTGTGCAGACCTTTGCTCAGTTTAGGGTTCTTGACATGCTAGAATAGTGTTTTCCGGGCATCGGTTGACCTTATTCTTCTAAAAGGGCGAAGGATGTAATTATAAGCGAGTAAGCTATCCCTAACCACTCAACCAATGAATGTACGCTTGGTATTTTTGACTGCAGTTTTTGTCGAGGCAATGTTGCATATGTCACGCTGCTGTTTTGCACTCCAAATGCTTTTACACCAAGCATGAATATGGAGAACAACTTGTGGGTATAGAGAGAAGACATTATATGGTAACTGAGGACATTCACTCAACAATGGTTAAAGGCAGTATACAAAGAGGAAGGCAGGAGGGGATGAGAGGGAGACGGAGAAAGGAAAGCGCAGAGGAAATGTTTTATGCACTCCATCTGAGAGCTTTTCTTGCTGGCAGACGAACTCCTGACCTTTACCCCCCACATACAATGAATCTACTTTAGTTCCTCTGCTCTAACCCTGTCCCTCCAGGCCCTGTGTGAGTCTTTGTGCGTGTGTGTTATGAATGTTAGAAACATGTGTCAACTCTTGTAGTGGTGTCCTTGTCTTCTTGCTGATGTGGTTCAAAGTATGAGAATATTATGACCATGTTTATTTCCCACATTCAAGCAATGTTTAATTGCACTCTTGCACAATCGTGTGTGTGTGTGTGTGTGTGTGCGCGTGTGTGCGCACACTTATCCTTGCAATTTCTGCTTTGTTCCCAGGCGAGTCCGGATTGGGTAAATCTACGCTCATAAACTCTCTCTTCCTGACCGACCTGTACTCCAAGGACTACCCCGGGCCATCCCAGCGCATCAAGAAGACCGTGCAGGTGAGAGGCCAATGAGCCATCTTCTCCACACGACTACCACTTCCCAAACTGACACAATGTTGGTCCTTTTTAGCCTGTCCCACTCACAGCCCCGTGAAGGGAACATTGAAGATTAGTGACAGACGAGGAAATAAAGTTATGAGATAATAATCAAACTGCTTTAAACGATCAAGAGTTATTATAGCTTAAACTAATGAGGGCAGAGGTAGGTTGCAATAAAAAGTTGAAATGCAACTGCTAAGTGTAGTTGTAAAAATGTGTTTATACAAGAGACTTTATTACCACACAACCAAGGTCGTTCTGGGCGACACACAGGTATATACACAATGGTAAAGTAGGGAAAAAACCATGGTGGTCTTCCTCAAGTGTTAATGGGCTATGACGGCAGTAGGAGAAAAACTGTAATGGAACAGGGTTTTTTCTGTTAATTTTAACTCAAAAAAAAATTCTCCCCGCTGCCCAGCGAGGCCTGTGCTACTTGTTGTGGATCAAAGTTGGAGACAGTAGGATCCATTAAAATTGTTGAGGCAATGTTCCATCCTATATTCTCGGGATCTCGCAGGGTACCCCAAAAACCAGCCCCATCTTGTTAAATGGTTGGCCCTCTTCTTGTCACTCTCCTACTCAGTGTTACTCTCTCTACAATTCTGTGTCTTTAATTCATCACAATCAACAGTATAGCAAAACACATGACAAGGGTGGGGCAATCGGATACCTTCCAATCATGACCTGTTCTCTAAGTGAAATATACTAAAAGGTGCAGCCTCTTATTTCCTATTGGGTTAACGTTATACAAAATCAAACTGCCTCTCTAGGTTGGACAGTGGGTGGGCTGTGATACCTGGTTGTGCTTGGTGCTTGGTCTGTGGGGCCTCTGCTGTTTCACTGATATGTCAAAGAATGCCATTTAATGCTAATCCCTGACCAACTCCTCAAGTACAGTGAGTGAAAGAGGTCCTTCGACATAGGAGAAGCTACTGTGGCTTGTAAGGTTCCAGTAGGTATTCAACTGCATCGAGAAGCAAAGTGTCTAGTTATGAAGTTCCTTGATTGATTAATGAAATCTATTTAGTTCATTAGTTTCTAAAACTATAGGTCATAGCTTACCAGTAAGATATTGATTAGTATCATTTTGGGAGCGTTTTATGGCCGATGTTGGCTACTTTATATGCATAAAGTAACCAACATTGGCCATAAAGCGCTCTCAAAATGATCGTCTTCTAGAACGATGTGACAGTTTTGGGCTACTGTTGAAAGATGGCGCTCAAACAGGGCGTGCTCCATGGAAGCGGACAACCTCCCTATGTAGATATAAAGGGATCATTCACATTCAAAACACGATTTGTATTTTCAGGGGATTATACACTTCTTAAAGCGTACTTATGAATATAGATTGATAGTTGCCACTAAATCGACAAGCTTAAAAGTGAGCCGCACCTATCCTCAGTCCTGACTCTACTCGAAAAAGAAATTCTCATCAGTTTTACTAATGGTGCACATTGTTTCTTGGAGTCACATCCATTCCGGCTATTCTACACAACGCTGTTGCTTGATATATTGAATATATGTCTCCCTCTTCTACACAAGCGTCTTTCGTCTTCCAGCCACCAGGGTTGCATATATTGCATACTATTTTGTCAGAGTTGGATGGTGCCATTTGGTGCTGACCCTAACTATGCAAATAAACACTGGTGCACATGATGGGGTTTCTGGTGGATTGGGGGGTTCCACTCACTCCCTCTCTCTTCTACCGTCTCTCACTATCGTTCTCGGGCCCTGTGGCCGAGGACTATTTAATCCTTTTATGGTCATGACCCTCAGAAGAGTGCGGGGGTGGGGGGGGTCACATCTGGATGAGCAGCGGCAGCAGGGGGAGGAGGTGGAGGCAGCAAGGGAGAGAGAGCAAGGAATGGCTGTGCTGGAGAGGAAAGTGTTTTTGGTGTTACGGGCAGGGGGGGTTAGAGGAGACAGAGGGTGGGGAGGTAACGAGGTGTCTAGCTGTAGGTTGCAGGCGGGGGAGTAGGGGGAGTGTGCATTAGATTGTCTTCAAGGTTAAAGAGATGATTGGGATTCAGGAGGTGATCCAGTGTGTTCTCTTGAGTCTTGTGTAGTTGGCATTTTATTTTGGCTAATCACTGTAATGTTTTGGATATGGCTCTGGTAAAGAGGAAAGGGGCAACACTTTCAAGGTGTGAGAAAAGGTATGGGGGGGGAAAAAGGGCAAGGATGTGAGTACATGATATAGGATAGTGGAAAAATCTATGTTTTATATTCATATTATCCATGTTATGTGGAGGTTGGGGCTATATTGAGGCAGCGAGAGAGAGAGGGGGGCTGGGAAAGGGCTGGGGGTGCCATCGGGGGCCCCTTGGGGCCTGAGGGGGTCAGTAGCAGAGCAAGAATGTTCGCATGAAACGTAACACTATTCCCACATGCACTCAAACTCAAGAATCCCCAAATCAAGGAATCTCTCCCTTTTTTACCTGACAAAAACAAACCACTTCATGGATCTGTGCATATACACGGTCCCACTCCACATATTTGTAGAAAGCAACGAATGACACAGTGGTCTCTTTTTTACAGATGGACCCTAGTCATCTACGCACATTGCCTCAACCCGATCTCCTCAAAAGGCACTGTCCTTTTTACAGTTTCACTTGACCCCCTGACAGGGGTAAGACGTGATGGACTAATAAAAGACTACTTGTATGTTGACAACAGTTCAGTGTCAGTAGTATCTAATAATTAATGCATAATTCTGCACAATAATGAACACTGTGGCATTTAGTTATGTATCTGTTTATCTTTTGGCGTGAGTGTAATGCTGTAATCACGCGTGTGCGTAATGTGGAATCTTCAGTAATTAATACTTGTGTCGAGGAGATTGTGCACCGACTGCACATCCCTGTAGGCAGGGCTGAGTGTGAGGAAAAGACGTGAGGTCAGAGTATTTTTATTCCAGAAGGATCTATTCTGCTCGGTAGCGCTGCAACATTCTCCACAGCTTGGATTTCGTTTAAATGATGGTGTGGAGGCTCAAGACATTTTTGAGGTTTTCACTCTATCGGTTTCTTTTCTCGGAACGCCTTTTTAAATGGCAGATGTATTGTCGTTCTTCAGCATTCTGATTTACATGTTGACATTGCGCACACATACACACACGCACACATCTCAAGAGTATCTTGCCGGTCTGCGGTGCTGAATATACTGTCTTCGCTGTGAAACAAAGTGAAAAATTGACTATTTAAAGTTCTATGGAAGTTCAAAAATGTCTGGGTGTTTTTAGACCAAGAGGCCTGGAGTTTGAGTGAAAGGGGGTGAACCTATAAAAACAAGCCGGCCCTGTGAAAGTATGCAGGGGAAAACAGCGACGGGAAATGGCAGCAGGGCTGGCTTCAGGAAATGACAACTCTGTCTCTGTGACTCGGGACGAGCGAGGAGTCAGCGTATGATTGTGTGTTGTCGACAAAGCCTGATGCATTGTGGCCAACTTGTTGTTTTTGTCAGTTGTATTTGTTGCACCATTGTATAGGTGTGTAGAATTATTGATTATTTAAGGTCTTGCTGCATCAAAGATCGGTTAACAAACTAAAGTACATTACAATTAGTCTACCTTTTTACGGGGAACTATCTTGGCTTTATTCAAGTATATATGAACATAGCTTCACAGCATAATTCCAAGAAGGTGGAAGCAGATACGAAGCTGTATGAATGTTCATGTTCTTCATGAATCTTTCCAGTGATGTAATGGTACTAGAGTCGTTTAATAGAATGGGTGTCCAGCCATGCATCCATTTTTCTATGTAAATGTCGTGGACTCTGGATGGATAAAGAGATGACGAGAGGCCGATATATTAGCAGCCAGCCATAGATAGGACACGTCACAGAGCACCTCCCACGCATCAGCATTCTGTGAAAGCCTCTCACCAACACTAACAATGCTCGCTGTGTTTTTGGACAAGCTCTCAGAACCTGTTGATATTTCCCCAGCTCTAAGTGGGAGTTCTGAGTACCGTGTGTGTGTGTGTGTGTGTGTGTGTGTGTGTGTGTGTGTGTGTGTGTGTGTGTG